>JARHVA010000816.1:4215000-4230000 GCA_037957365.1 Torreya grandis
TTAATGTGAAGGACAAATTTGTAATGAAGCTATAACAATTGACTTAGAAGTTAAAAATTAATGTCGCTAGTGAAGGATTTAAAATTCTTTATTTGCTAATTATGAAATTGTGAGGGGATAAAAATATTCACACATTGAGATGAATACACTTTGAAATTAAGGCTTGGATGCATTATCATTGGTTATGATTTTTGGGCTGGGATTGAGTTGGCATTATCCCACATGGCCAAATGTTCACTTTTGACCCTAAAATTGGTAAGGTAGTTGGTGACAATGTTACCCTCATAGAAGATATGAGTAATTGAAGACTCATCAAAGGTGGATATAATACTTTAGGAATAATCAATAATATATTTGATATTGTAGGATGTGATTTTTTTTCCCAATATAGTAATTCTTTGATATAAGGAAAGAAATGACTAAATTAGATTATGCTATAAATAATTATATTGATATTGATTTAAATAGTTTTTAATTTTATGTGTCTTGTTAGATGTCTATGAAGGGGGTTCAAATGTAGGTTTATATTCATTTGAAACTAGTGATAGTTAACTATGGCTTAAAATGTGTAAATCATATATTTTTTTGTGATGGGTTGTATTAACATATAAGTATGTATCATTATGGATAAGAATAGTTGATACTTTCATTAATGTAAGAATATAGATTTTGGTTGTTCAATGTGAAATTTAAATAAACATCTATGAGAAAGGATTTATGGAAAAATTGGATTGGTTCAGAATATGATTAGTTACATCTATTTTAATGAATGCATAAGAACTTTATATCATGGTCGAGTTATAAGGATTCGTTATAAACATTTATATGCATATGTATGTTACAAAACTATCAATTGAAATGGTACATCGATGTGTAATGAGTATAGTTACATGTGCTTGAGAATGTATGTACTTTGTTATATGTTTATATGAATATATATAACATTTAATTAAATCCAAATAAAAATTGCATAAAATGAAATGCAATATGTTACAATATGAAATCCAAATCACAAGTGCATCAATGATCAATCTAACATGTAAAACATTTTATTAGAAAATTTACATGTTATATTTATTATAATATAATATTTTTAATAAATATTTTCTTTCTTTTTTAATAAATTTAAGACAAATTTAAAGGAGGAGCTAAAATTGACTTCTGAAAAACTATTGATTTTGGGGTTGGATGGCGTATTATTTATTGAGCACAAAAAAAAGATATGAAAATGAATGTCACAATAATAAAATAAGATTATGTAATATAAAATATGTCATAATACATTATATATCATTATAAATAAAATTTTAATGTGGCATTATTGTCTTTTACTCACATTGGCCTTTGTTCAATGATAGAGGACAATCATTTGAGGCTATTCCTTCAAGACATGCATTACACAAGTTCAAATTTCATGTTTGTTTGGGGAAAATAATAATCTAGGTCCTTCAATATAAATATAAATAAATTAGATGAATTTACTTTTAAATGGATATTTGGATATGATTTTTCAATTGTCAACATAGTGTTCATTGATTGTAATTATCAAAATTGTGTTACAAAACAAAAATTGCAAATGAGCTATGTTAATTCAAGTAGATATACTAGAAATGGAAGTTGAAAAGATTAAAAGGATTAGAGAATAAAAATTACATCTATTATCACATTCTTGGGAGAAATCATAAAATCTATGCCAACTATTGTGAAATATTATTTAGAAGGATGGAACTTTTCTATAGCATTATTTCAAGTGTATTTATTGATTACAAACTATAATTTTAGTAACATTATCATAAATTTCATACAAATCAATTTTAAATTATTTAAAATGTAGTCTAATTTATTTCAAATTTATGGATTTTAATTTAACAATACTTTGGTCTCATTTCATTACCTTTGATTGATGGGACTTTATAAAATTTTGTTAGTCTTTTTGTATTCAATTTTGGGCATAGTAGAGATTCGACATGTGTAAAGGGATTTTCACTTCATGATTTCACATTATTCCATTAGGTGTGAAGTGCTTTGTTGTGATAGGTAGCATCTAATCAAAATGATTAACTACCGGCATTTGTCTCCCCTTATTGCATTCATTCTTGATTTTCTCGCTTGTTTGGATTGCCTCTACTACAAAGATGTATTTTCTTACATCAAGTTTGATCATTACCACCCTTATTTTGTTATTTTATGTATAGCATCCTAAAATGGATTTTTGAGATAATGTCTTGAATTGTAAACTCCATCTAATCTTTTGGATTCAAAGTGTGGAAGTTTTGGAGGTAATTTAGACTATTATTGGTGAGGATTACCTTCATCTTATCTAGCATAATGAAACCAATAGAGATATGTCATCATGATTTTCTAGTAACTTAATTCAGTTGCTCTAGAATAAGGATCAAGCTCATCTAATGGTAGAGGCCTTAGTATGGAAGGAGTTTCGAGGTGGCCTCATTGGCTAGATGACTCATTTTGAGGTGATAATTAGACCTGATCTACCTCTTTCTAGTTTTCACTATACTGGTTTAGTTCTTCTAAGTGTCTTTTAAGAGATGGAAGCTCATTATGCTCATCCAAATGATCGTTAAATGGCTATGGTAGAAGGTGCATGGGTTTCTACCCCTTATTTATATTCCTAGATTAAAACTATACCATATCCCCTCCCCTTCATCAACAAATTTGACTTATATGCCCTTGCACCAACATCCCACTAATTAGTCTAATTTTTTTCAAGTTGGGGTGTGATGGACACTTTGGATGCATAAAAAGATAAGGTAAATGGTGGTGGTAGTTGCAAGAATTTTTGACTAATTCAAAATAATCTTCAATCTATGGTGGACTCTGTCAGGTTAGATGGTATATATGGACCTAGTAAATACAATGTCTCAGTGGCTAGCAATCCCAAACCTATATGTAATGTAACATGGTCCAAATTCATCCCTAATATGTAATGTTTTTATATATTAATATTTGTGATGTATGCTACTTGTTTCTATTTTATCTCTAAGGTTATCCCTTGGTTTTTATTTTACTCCCTTTTGGTACTTCCATTTTGGATGTCAGTGTCGACTTAGTTTGTATCGCATTCCATTTTGCATTTTGGAACATATTTTTATATGAGAGAGGTCCCTTACCCTCAATATCAATAATATTTTTTTTTATTGATTCCAAATTAGTTACTTTGGACACATGAAAATCTTATCAACATGGTGAGAATGTAATTTGTGTCCTTATGTTGCCTTGGATCCAAAAATCAATGGTTATCCATCAAACCTAGCATATTTTTCATGACTAAGAAATCTTAGGAAACATCACATGGGGTTATAAGTAAATGAACTAATTACTTATTCTATTTCCATCCATTTGTCCTTTAGAGTTCAAATTATTTAAAATATAACTTATTCTTGGAGAAAATTCTCTTTACTCCACTTTAGTAGGTATAATTCCAAGTTATTCAAAATAGACCAAATTATTTGAAATGATTTATGCCCAAATGGTTTGAAATATTCCAATTCATTTGTAATATAGAAAAAATATTCTTGGAGAAAACTTTATCTAGTTCAATTAAGTGTGTATAAGTCCAAATTATTTGAAATAATCCAATTTATTCAAAATGATTTGTGCCCAAATTGTTTCAAATAGTCTAATTTATTTGGATTATAGAAAAATAATTTTGGAGAAACTTTTCTCCCTCAACTTTGGTGGGTATAAGTCCAAATTATTCAAAATTGTCCAATTTATAATAAATTATATGTGGCCAAATGGTTTGAAATAGTCTAATTTATTTGGAATATTAAAATAAATAAAAAAATTGGAGAAAATTTTTTCCACTCCACTTTAGTGGGTATAAGTCCAAATTATTCAAAATAGTCCTTTATTGAGATAGACTCCCATCTCCATTAAATGTTGTAAAATTGTGTATATAAAATATTTAAGGAAATATATTAACAATAACTTCTTGAGCCAATAGATTATGTAATATGTCCAAATATGAATGTACATGTCTAGGTTTATTAGATGTTTTAGATGATTGAAAAATTCACATTTTCATTTCATTGATTTTTTTTTTAATATTTATTAGTAGATGTAATACTAATTATATGGTTACCATTATTAATATCATTATAATGTCCAATACTAAGCGAATGAATTTCTGAATTCATTATAAACTCATTTTATATTGCTTGGAGGAACCACAAAGACATATTGAATAATATTATAAACTGAAGCTGGTGTGATATGGGTGGTAGACTTGTCTAAGGATCACTAGCCTCACTAGTTAATGTATAATGGTTATAAATAAATAAATAAATAAAGGTTTCTCATGTAAATTATTAGTTTTGATAAGCTCTTAGTGTCTATATTTTAATTATTGTAGTAAATGATCCACACATCTAGTATTTTTTTTAATTCCCACTTTAAAGCTTTTAATAATTTCCATGCTATGTAGATCAACCTATTTTGGATGGTTAGTGTCCCTATAAATTTAATTGTCACTATCACAATTTGTAATAATGGGCAATGTATTATAAAATGATTGGGAATTTACGTCCACATTTACCATACAATGATTATCATCATAAGTAGTACCCATCACTAATAAATATAAGACATAAAATGAAAATTACATTTAGATAATAAATACCAAAGCCTAAATAAAATGCAAATATATAAATCATATTTGGAATAAAAATAGTAAGAGGAATGATATTATAGAGATTAGATTGAATATTAAAATGAGTCAGGTTTTCCATTTATATTTATTTTGATTCAATATTTATACAAAATAAGGAATAACCTATTGTAATGAGCATATTTAACAATATATATATATATATATATATATATATATATATATATATGAAATTATAAAATTAATATCTACTCAATTAGCCAATGATAATAAAAAGACAAAACAAAAAATGAACTAGTATAAGAAAATTAAGTATGAAGGATAATAAATGGTCACACCTTGTTGATATAACTTAAATCTAATAATACAGATATAAAATATGTTTACATAGGTTGATGGTGTAATATTATAAACTTTGATTTGACCTATTGATGCTCCTTGATATAATCACAATCTATGTTGGCTCGAATAGGGAAAATCAAATTGGAAAAATTCACACAATTAGGTTTGTCTTTGTTCCATAAAGAATATTTGATGCAAGAGAATATAGGTTTACATGTGATCTTGCATCATTAAAAAATATAATATTTTAGGTAAATGTTTTAAGTGTTTTTTTCTAAAGTGTCTTGTTACACTTTTTTTTTAATTTTGTTAATCCATGTGTTTTGAGAAAACCTTCTTTGCACTATTTTGAACCACCTTTATATGCACATGTGTCTTATTTAATTTCATTCTTCATGTGAGTGCATATATATTTGTATTTTTTTCTTCACATTGTTAAGCACATAATATACTGAGAAGGGGGGGGGGTGAATCAGTATATATATCTTATAAAACTTTCCCTTAATCAAACATTCAAGATAAGCAATAAAAATCAAATAATAAACATCACACAAGAAAGAGAGAGACACCAGATATAACATGGAAACCCAATGTGGGAAAAACCACGGAGAACAATCTCAAGTATATTAGTGAGAACAAACCCACAGGAGCACCACACCCCTTTTCCAAGTACCAACCTCAGCTAAAATTCATGAGCACCACCCCATAGGAGCTTCAAACCCCTTTGCCAAGCACAAACCCAGCTATCATTCGTGAGCACCAACCCACCTAAGCATCATCCACTTTGTGTAAACCACACACCTATCTCTCAATGTTGCTAAATCAACAAATGATAGTTCAATACAACATCTCTTTCCTCTCTCACACCTTTGCTCTTCTAAGCTAGATAATACAATATCAAATTAACCTCTCATACTCATATTACAAATGGCTTCTCAAGCCTTTATTTATAGCTTTCCAAATGACCTTTGGCCTTCCCCCTTTGTGACCTTTCAATTCTCATAAAAAATGGTGCCAATCTTGGATGATTCTTCATATCCAAGCATTTGAAAAGTCATGTGGTGACCCTTCATGATCAAAAACGTCCTTCCCACTTTTGTCTTTATCTTTGGTGACTTTTCGTATTCCTTAAAGTGTCCCTTCATGAGAAATTTGCCCTTACTCTTTTGTCTTCACTTGGTGACTCTTGGTATTCCCCAAAATGACTCTTCATGGGAAAATGCGTCCCATCCTTCTTTTGTCTTTATCCCATGACTCTTCGTCTTCTCCATGGGCCCTTATTTTGTCTCATATGCAACCAAAAATATATTCATTAATATTAAATAAATATTAACTCATATTAGCCAAGATAAACAATATTAAATTCAATGGGGCCTTTATCACCAATAATACTAAACCTTTGACATCAATGATAATATTTCCAACAATCTCCCCCTTTTTCATTGATGGCAACCTCAATTTTGAAACTGCCACATCCTATCACCTGCACATACTATTATCTGAAAGCATACAGTAACTCCCCCTTACTGTAGCAACCTGTACCTATTTCCTGTACCTATTTTCTACACCTATACCTGTACCTATTATTCTCCCCCTTTTACATCAATGGCAAATGGCCTACCTAGAGCTAACACTTAGCTCCCCCTCACTTGATGCTGAACCCCAATGGCAAGAAGTAAGGGAAGTTACTCCCAACTTCTCTCGCAGATATTGAAATGTGTCTTTTGGTAGTGCCTTTGTGAAAATATCTACAATTTTCTCTGTAGTACTAATATATTCCAACTTAACCTATTGATTTGCAACCTACTCTCTCAAAAAGTGATATCTAATGGGAATATGTTTTGTTCTTAAATGCATCACTAGATTTTTTGAAATATTTATGGCACGTGTGTTATCACAAAAAATGGAAATAGGTTCATCATACTTTACCTTGATATCATCCAAAGTTTGCTTCATCCAAGCACTTGAGTACAACACAATACTGCTACAATATATTCTGCTTCAGTTGTAGAAAGTGATACTGAGTTCTGCTTCTTGCTTAGCCATGATACTAAGCTATCACCAAGGAAGAAAGCTCCCCCACTTGTACTCTTTCTGTCATCTAAGCACCTTACCCAATCTAAATCTGTATAAGCAACTAAAGTGAAATCTTTACCTGTGGGATACCATAATCTATAATCCAATGTCCCTTGATATATCTAAATATTCTTTTCACCAACTGAACATGACTATCTCTTGGAGATGACTGATATCTTGCAACCATACCTACTGCATGCATGATGTCTAGTTTCAATGTTGTCAAATATAAAAGACTACCAATCATAAATCTATATAAATATTGATTTGTAACAGGTGAATCTTCATCCTTGCTCACCTTATTTCTTGTACACATAGGTGTGCCAACTGGTACACGATTCTCAAAACCAAATTTCTTCAACATTTCCTTGGCATATTTACTTTGAGATATAAAAAGTCCTTTATTTGATTGAAATATTTGTAATCCTAAGAAAAATGATAATTCTCCAAGCATATACATCTCAAATTCTTTTTGCATTCTATTAGAAAATTCTTTTGTCATCTTTTCAATATTTCCTCCAAAAATGATATCATCAACATAAACCACAACAATCAATTGATGCTCACCTTCTATTTTGATGTAAAGATTACTATCAGCAAATCCTCTCTTGAATCCTTGATCTTGCAGGTACTTATCAAGTCTTGCATACCAAGATCTGGGAGCTTGTTTTAATCCATACAATGCTTTCTTCAATATGCATACATGATTACTAATATTCGAAAGAATAAACCCCGTAGGCTATTCAATGTAGACCTCTTCTTCAAGATTCCCATTTAGGAAGGCAGATTTGACATCCATCTAAAATACTTTGAAATTTTTAAATACTGCATATGCAAGAAACATTCTAATAGCCTCTAACCTTGCTACTGGTGCAAAAGTTTCTTCAAAATCTATTCTCTCAATTTGAGCATATCCTTTACATTCTAATCTTGCTTTATTTCTGGTTACTTCTCCATTTTCATTCAGATTATTTCTATAAACCCATTTTGTTCGTATCACATTATGATCTTTTGGTCTAGGCACTAATTCCCAAGTATCATTTTTTTCTATCTGATCTAATTCTTCATCCATAGCCTTAACCCAATGCTCATCATGTCTGGCTTCAAAAAAAATTCTAGGCTGAATTTTAGATAACAAAGAGAAATTAACTTGTTCAAATTCACTTACCATCATTCTTCTGGGGCGAATTCCTTCTTTTATATCCCCAATGATGTCTCTTTCATTATGATTTTTTTGAAAATATTTGGATGGAGTCTTGGTGCCCTTTTTCTCCTTTTCCTCATCTTCATCTGATTCTTTAAAGCCTTCCTCTTCAATGATTTTAGGAATGTCTTCTGGATCACTGATCTTTTGTGTTCCATCTTCTTCTATCCTGACACTTGCACTTTCAACAATTTTCTTGGTTATTTTGTTATAACATTTATAAGCTTTAATTTTTCAAGAATAACCAAGAAATATACCTTCATATGCTTTGGATTCAAACTTACCAAGTTTTTCATCAGTTCTCTTTATGAAGCATTTGCTACCAAAAACTCTGAAATAATCAACTGTTGTTGGTTTGTCTTTTCATAGCTCATAAGGAGTTTTGTCACTATTGAATCTTAATAGAGCTCTATTCTAAATATGCACTACTGTACCAACTACCTCTCTCCAATATTTAATTACTATCTTGGATTCATTTAGCATTGTCCTCACCATCTCTTGAACTGCTCTATTCTTCTGTTCAACTACATTTTGTTATGGAGTTCTTGCTACTGAATATTGTCTCTTTATTCCATGATCTTCACAAAACTCAATAAATTGATCTGACATGAATTCTCCTCCTTGATCTAATCTTAGACACTTAATCTTTAGCTTAGTTTCATTCTCAACTAATGCTTTGAATGCTTTGAACTATCTAAAGGCTTCTGATTTTTTATTTAAAAACATTATCCAAGTCATACATGAAAAATCATCAATAAGCAACATGAAATATTTATCACCTTGAGTAATTTGAGTCCTCATAGGTCCACATAGATCAGTGTGAACAAGCTCTAGCATCTGAGTGGTTGAGTACTCTTTTGTTTTGAACCGCCTTCTAGCCTGCTTCCCATGCTGAGAAGGTCCACAAATCGTGTTAGATGGCTTTGTGATTGTTGGAAGATTCCCGACTGCTTGCTTTTTGCAAATTTTGATAAGATTGTCAAAATTTATGTGTCCCATTCTCATGTGCCATACCCAACTTTATTCAATCTAACTCAAACAACATTTTTGACCTTTGATGTCTGATAACATATATAAGTTATTACCTATTCTCTGAGCATCTGCAATTAATACATCTGAATCTTTTCTTCTAGTTTCACAACCTTCTACATAAAAATTTAGTGTGTGCCCTTGATCGCACATTTGACTTACACTCAAAATATTATGCTTAAGACCTTCTACATATAAAACATTTCCAATTTTATTTCTACCATTATCTAAACTTAGTGTACTTTTTCCAACAATTCTGGCAGTAGTATTGTCCCCAAATTTCACTGTGCCACCATTGATCTTCTTCAGGGTTATAAACTTGCTCTTGTCTCCTGTCATGTGCCTCAAACATCTGCTATCAATAAACCATGGCTTTTCTTCATTTCTTGCATGCAGAGCTATCTAGACCAACATAGAACCTTCAAATTGTTTCTTCTGCCATGTATGAACCTTTTTCTTCATGAATGGATCCCTAAAACTCTGGTCCTTCTTGACTGACTCAAACATGCTTCTACAATATCGAGCTATGTGTTTGAAGTTGTTACACTTGTAACAAATTATGGTCTCTTCATCAAAGCTTGATAGAGGACCAAAAGAGTTATAGCTTCTACTTGACTCTACATGACCTTCCTTTTCCTTATTTTTGAGATTGTTAGCTCTTTTTCTACATTCTAATTTCTTATGACCATATCCATTACAATAAAAATAGTAACCATAAAAATAGGACCTATTTGTGAATCTCTAACCTGATTGCCTTTATAGCTTTGTTCCTTCCAGCCTTCTTTGTCCTCTATATTATCCATTCCTTCCCTTCTTGTTTCTTTATTTGTAAGAGCTTCAACATAGCTCTTCTTCTTTTCAAAACGGATACCTGTCTTATCTGATATTACCTTTTGATTTTCTAATATCTTATTCAGCATATTAGTGCTATTCTCAAATTTTGAATCATTGACTATTTTATTATTGACTGCTTTTTCAATCTCTTCTTTTAAAGAGGCAATTTCAGAAACATACCTTTCACATTCTTTCCTTGATATTTCCAAATGTGCCATCAGATCTTCAATTATCTCCTTTGACTCCTTGTCATTTTTCTCGATTTGATGCTTTAATCTTCGATTTTTCTTTTCAATAATTTTTAACTCTTCTAAGGCACACATGAGTTCTCCTTCCATATTCACTTCAACTTCATCCTCTTCTTCTTGATCAACTATTCTTTTGCTTACAGAGGCACTTTTATGTATGGCCATCTTGTGCTTTCCTGATCTACCTTCAAGCTGTAAAAATTTTCAAAAAGGACCCTACTCTGATACTAATTGTTAAGCATAGAATATACTGAGAGGGTGGGTGAATCAGTATATATATCTTATAAAACTTTCCCTTAATCAAACATTTAAGATAAGCAACAAAACTCAAATAATAAACATCACACAAGAAAGAGAGAGACACCAGATATAATGTGGAAACCCAATGTGGGAAAAACCACGAAGAACAATCTCAAGTATATTAGTGAGAACAAACCCACAGGAGCACCATACCCCTTTTCCAAGTACCAACCTCAGCTATAATTTGTGATCACCACCCCACAGGAGCTTCAAACCCCTTTGCCGAGCACAAACCCAGCTATCATTCGTGAGCACCAACCCACATAAGCATCATCCACTTTGTGTAAACCACACACCTATCTCTTAATGTTGCTAAATCAACAAATGATAGTTCAATACAACATCTCTTTCCTCTCTCTCACCTTTGCTCCTCTAAGCTAGATAATACAATATCAAATTAACCTCTCACACTCATATTACAAATGGCTTCTCAAGCCTTTATTTATAGATTTCCAAATGACCTTTGGCCTTCCCCCTTTGTGACCTTTCAATTCTCATGAAAAATGGTGCCAATCTTGGATGACCCTTCATATCCAAGCATTTGAAAAGTCATGTGGTGACCCTTCATGATCAAAAACGTCCTTCCCACTTTTGTCTTTACCTTTGGTGACTTTTCATATTCATTAAAGTGTCCTTTCATGAGAAATTCACCCTTACTCTTTTGTCTTCACTTGGTGACTCTCGGTATTCCCCAAAATGACTCTTCATGGGAAAATGTGTCCCATCCTTCTTTTGTCTTTATCCCATGACTCTTCATCTTCTCCATGGGCCCTTATTTTGTCTCATATGCAACCAAAAATATATTCATTAATATTAAATAAATATTAACTCATATTAGCCAAGATAAACAATATTAAATGCAATGGGGCCTTTATCACCAATAATACTAAACCTTTGACATCAATGACAATATTTCCAACACACATCTATTTTTTAACATAGATATATTTGTTATTTTTTAAATAATATGTTTAATCTTTGCACAA
The DNA here is from genome assembly GCA_037957365.1 of Torreya grandis. NCBI lineage: Eukaryota > Viridiplantae > Streptophyta > Pinopsida > Cupressales > Taxaceae > Torreya > Torreya grandis. The sequence continues at coordinate 4,226,650 of JARHVA010000816.1, forward strand.
GGTTGATGTTTGTATTTTTAACAAGCCTAGTCTTGTGAATGTTCTAGATATTTTTTAGAAGTACATGGCATATTTTATAACATCATAGCCTTCATTATTATCTATAGATGCATTACAATTGATAATATTTATTGGATGAGTTTGTATTTGGTGTATAATCAATCCAACGATTTAAGAATCATTTGGAGTATATGTGATATTGAGTATTAATGATCTTAGTAGACATGAGGATCATGTAAAAATGTTTTAATAGCATTAATTGGGTACTAATTATTGTGAATTATTGATTTTTTTTTCATTTTTAATTTATTACCACACATGTTCTTGTGTTATGTTATGAAAAGAACATTGTTAATTATTTCTTAATTAATACCTTAGATGATGTGGATATAACGTATATTCATTTATTTATTTCATGTGATGTATTAATTCATGTTTCATTAATCTATAATATGGCAATGCCTTCAAATTATGAGAGAAATTTAATATCTATGGTCCAATAAGGTTTATTAATATGACTAGTGGGTTTTCTAGAAATTAATGTAAGTAGGTTCTCCTTATGTCTTCATAATGATGCATATAGAATTATGTAAAGGAAGTTGAAATGTTGTAAAAATTATTTAATCTAAAGGATAATTCTAAGTAATTAGTATGATATTTAGGATACACTTGAAAATACTATGACTTAGCAAGTATATTTATGGATATATTGTTGTAACCCATCTCATTATAATATTAAGTGTCATTGTGTTATTATAACTATTGTATTTACTATTGATGAAATATAATACATATCTAAGTTGTGTTTATTTATTTTATTGCATATTTCATTAAGAAATCTTATGGTTGCATGGGGTAGATACTAAAATATGGTATTTGGTACTTAACAAAGACAATCTTGAAATTCATTTACCACACATGAATTTCATGCACAAATATGGTCCTAACCCACCATTATATCACACTTACATGCTACGTTATGGTTTTAATCCTTCGATTATAGTATTACACACCTAAAGGAACCTCAATGTCTATCTTAAACATGTTGATTATCCTACACAAACATCCCTATACCTTAATTTCAATCCTATTTTATATGGGTTAACAATATTATACTAGGTAAATATCTCTAGTTGATACTGACCTAATCCTAACATCACAAACCATTTCTTATAAAACCCCACTTTTCGAAATCAAATTTATCCTTAGGGTCAACCCTTCTACCTAACATGTTGGTGGTGTGAGAAACTACCCAATTGAAATCATAAATTTAAAAATCAATATTTCACTTAATGGAGGACTTAGAACTTATATAGTACACATTCATATTTTATTACACATTTATTAAATCTTCCCTATTGTTCTCAAATTGTGAATCATTCACTTTGAATAGTCATAAGCCAAGTTTGAAGAATACTAAAGACAAGTCAAAGAAAACATAAAAAATTTATGAAATCCAATTCACTAGGTGGATTCGTAAATTACTAGAACATAATTAAATAATAATAATATGTTGGATAAATACATGTGTCTATATTTACCTCCTTGGAGTATCATATGCACATGTAGAAATAAAACATCAAATAAGGGTGATTGGGGTTAGCTCATTTGATTATACTTTTTCAAATTTGTAGGTTTTTATCCCTCACAAACACACCTAAGGTTTTAAGGTGAAGGATGTTGATTTATAGATTTAAACACATCATTATGGTTATATATTTCATAAATATTATAAATATATTCAAGGGTGACTATATAATCACATACCCATTTTTGGGTACAAGTCACTACCAACAACATATGTTAATATTGATCATTGATATTGACCCAAATCTAACAAAACTAACCTTTTATATACATTAATATATTTTTATAACCTAATGAATCACAAGCTTGAATTATTATATTTTACACTACCAAAAAACAATCATAGTTAAAGAGTTAGTAACAAAATATAAGTAAGCATTCCTTTATTTTAGTTACTATATTTCACATATTCCAGTTGTCAAATAATTTCAATAAATTTCATTATTTTATATTCAAATTTATTTTTGAGTGCCATATTTATCAATCTCAATTATTATTTTAATTTTTATCCTATTATGGTTTCTAAAACATAATCAAGATAAAATATATTGGTGAACTCATACATTTCTAAGACTGTGTTCAACCCTAGGTCTCCCTTTGGGTATCATCGATAAAGGGTTTCATATTTAATCCTTAAGGATTTTTTATTAGATCTACTTTAAGATTATTCCCTAGCAATACATATTATTCATAAATATAATAAATGAACATTATTTGTTAATGCATGTCATGAAGGTACTTTTTTCATATTGTTGTACTTGGATAATGTATCTCATCTAGATAAATTATGTAAAAAAATGGGTAAAATCTAAGAACACTAATAAGGATACAATTAATAATGAGTAATCTAAATCATTCCTTATATAATATTATTATAACATCCAGTCCATGTTGTCTTATGTCACCATTAGACACTAGAGGGAATATATGACCTCCTTCATTCTACTCTTAATGGAATGTCCATTACATACTATACACCCTACTAATATACTTATCATAAATCTTGAGACTAATAAGATTTAGGACATAACTTCCATAAACCAACTCAATGCCATTGATGGCTAAGAATTGATTATATATTGTATCTTGAATTCACATCATATTGATACAATGTTATATATCTTAATATTTGAAGAGAAAACATTGGACCAAGCTACCACATTAGATGTTGAAACCTATAATATTGGTATTATTCCTACATCCACACCTATAATGACATATGTGGCATCCACTAAAGGTGTGGGTCTAACACAAGGCTTAAACATATTTTCATACCCATTCTTACATAGGTAACCTTTACCCCTCCTTTGATGACTACACATATGAAATCACAAACTAATAATATTTCACATTCCTTTAAGTATACTATTACAAATCTACATGTTAATGGGGCACAATTATATTAAGGTGATTCTATAGGTATTCATTACTAGATTCACATTATTTACTTCATAATTGAGTAACCCCTGATATTGTAACTTATCCTTTACCTATAATTGTTTTAGCTCATAAGCTTTCAATTTAAGAAGCTAAAAGTGGTACATAACAACACATTAGATCATTCCATGTATCATGCTTAGATTATACATAAATTGAAAAATTATTAAACAGGTTATTCTAGATAAGTCTCAAGTACCATGATTTTTAATAGTTCTATGAAATTTCCCTCCAGTTAGTAAGAACATTCAACCCCTTGGCAGATCAATTTTTAGAAATTTTTTTTATAAACATTGTTAAAAAGTTATCTTATGCATAAATTCCTAA
>JARHVA010000816.1:4232500-4414549 GCA_037957365.1 Torreya grandis
TATATATATATGTATATATATATATATCTATATATACATATATATATATCTGTATATATACATATATATCTGTATATATATATATATATCTGTATATATATATATATATATATATATATATCTGTATATATATATATATCTGCATATATATATATATATATATATATAGTTTTTTCTTATATATTATGTGTGGCTCTTTGCCTTGTTTTATGTGAAATATTTATGTCCCTTATTTGTGACATATCTATGCCCATTAAGTATGTCCTTTGGTCTTATTTAATGTGACATTTTTATGTCATTTTTTGTTACATTTTTATATATATTATATGTGGCCCCTATCCTTTTCTTAATGACATATAATTTCCCTTATATGTGACCCTTGGCCTTATGTGACACTAAATCTTGATCTTGTTTAGCTTGTTGACATTAAGTGGTGCCATGATAGATATCTTAAAATTTTAATAATTAGTATTATCCATATATCATTTTAATGATGGTTACTTATTTGTGCTTCATTCATACATCTATCTATACATGATGCTTATATTCCCTGCATTACATATGTTACATACATGTCTTGATTTACATATATATTAATATGATAAATATACTCTCCACATATTCACATTACTATACATGATGTTATATTTATACATTAAAAGGTACATTTAACACTTATTTTGAGATTATTAAATTATAAGACACAACTCTCATCTTAAAACATGGGAATTATAGTGAAATTTTCATAGAGACATAAGCCTACATGAATATAAAATCAAACCAATGTATAAATTTTAGAGATTTATAATGGTTAAAATATTAGATGGTTTAATTACATGAAATATATTGGTACATCGGTACATATTTTAGGGTAATATTGTATGAATATGCACTCACTTTATAATATCTTGAGTACATATTCACACATACTTGGGTGAATAAGCATGGAAATATGTTCTTAATTTACATGAACATTAATTACAAGTTTACACATACATATAAATTTGAGATATAGGTTCTCAAATTTAGCATATAAATTCATAGCATTATATATTAGCTAGAAAATATTCAAGGGGCATGGTATTGGTTCTTGAATATGTACACACATTCATATTCATGATGCATGATATTGCTTCATGCATATAAAAAATATTAAAGTTTACAACGTGAATGACAAATGGTTTTCAATCCACTTCACATTTTTTAACATTAAGATAATGATATGGACATGAACATTATTAATTTTTTTTCAATCATGCATTTTTTTACGTTAAGTGTAACTATATAATTACATCTAAGGTTATAATAGGAGTTTGAACACTCTAAATTATATTTCAATCATGAATGTGTTTTTATGGAGTGAACTTGAGTAAAAATTTAGTGAAACTATAAAATTGAATATATAATCTATCTATAATAGTTAAATCATGTTTTTATATGTAATGTATATTCATTTTTAATGATGTTCAATGTCCATGGCATTAATTCTATTGAACCCATCATGTTTTTCCAATTTATTTTCTACATAGTTATTTATATTGGTACATATTGTACTTCTCCTCACATTTATGATGGTTCAATAATGTTGTCATCCCAACCATAAGGCTTGAATAGTTACACAAATTTAAGTCATAGTTACCCCAACTCTCCATATGTTTCATCAAAAAGCACAATTTTACAATGCTTCAATAAGGAAGTACAATTCTCAAATTCTTCAAAAAGGAAGCTTCATCAACACATAAGAGTAATCCTTCCTTTCTCCTTAAATTTCAAAACTAAAATTCATATTTCAAATATTAATCCATGTATATTGATTAATACCTATTTATTACATGTTTTCTTTTTAATTAATCTAAATAATTTGAGATCCATACCAAATAAAAAGTAATTATACACACTCAGGTATATTTTTTCTTTATACTCTATAAATTTAATTATTAGAATAAAAAGGGGTAATTTTTAGTTACTAAATTATGTTATTATTTACTTACTTTACAATGACAATTCTTACATGAATTTACCATGCATGAATTACATGTAAAAATATGGTCCTAACTTACCATTATATAACATATATATACTACCTTATGAGTTTGATCCTTATGTTATATTGTTACACACCTTCCAATAAACTCACTATATTTTTCAAACCTATTTACTATATGGCATATACATCCAAATACCTTTAGTTCACACCTTATTTACATGGGTTAGTAACATTGAACTGGGATAATATCACTTGTCGATATTGATATGATCTTGATGGTACCAACCATCTCCTAAAAAGGGATATATTTTAAAATAAAATATATCCTTAGGGTTAGTCCCTTTTCCTAGTGTGTTAGTGGTATGATAAATTACTAAATTGGACTCACATATATAAAATTAAAGTCTCACTTATTGGGGGATTTTTCAATTATCTAGTACACAACTGTACGCCCTTTCACATTGATAAAATATTCCATATTATTACCTAATTTTTATTCAATGATCCTAAGGTAAGTAAAAAAAAATTATAAATAATACTAAATACAAGTCAAAGCAACTAATATAAAATATCAAATCCAAATATTGAGTTGAATTCATAAAGTGAGGGAGCACAATTACATCACTCTAGATGGTGGAATTGTGTGTGATTTGATATTCCTCCTTGGAGTATAAAATATGTAGGTAATGATCAATAATAAAATGGGTTGATTGGTTTTAACTCATCCCATCACACTTTCTTAGTTGTTGAAGGTTTATAGACCCCATAAGCACACCTAGGGTTTGAAGGTGAAGGAGGTTGATTTCTAGGATTGTAGGCATCATCAATGTTTGGAATTACACATAAATATATTAAGAAGATAATATAATGGGATTATATAGTCATATACCCATATTTTATAACACATCACTACTAACCACTCAATTAAGTACCACCAGTTCATATTGACCTAGACCAATTAGAACTACCCCTATACAGATATAATTATAGTTCTAGGATAAGACAAAGCACATTATTGATTCAACCTATTTTACACTAACATAACATAATCATATTCAAACAATAATTCATAAAATATATAAACTCATCCCTTTATTTTACTTACTATATTTATCATATGCCACTTTTTAAATAACTATAATCAATTTTCATATTTTACATTCAAATGTATGCTTGAAATTCATATTTATAAATATAAATTATTATTATAGTTTCTATCCTAGTATGGGTTTGAAAATTAAATAAGAGTAAAATAAATGTTCTATGCATATCTTAAATTACACCCCTAATTGTGGTTGCATCATTTGGTATCAGACCAAGGTTTTAATCCTTATTACTTATTATTATTTTTTACAGTTATAAGTGTGGGTAGATACTAATTGTACAAATATTCATATGAGATTTTTATGGATAAGGTGTAAGTGAATGTTTTGATCTAAATATTTAAGATCATTATTTGGTATCTATATCAATATTTAGAATGAAAACTGGACATAGAGGAGATTTAGTGGTATAGGGTGAAGATTGGATATAAGACTTGCATATGTGAATGAATTGATGAGAGATATACAAGATCAAATGAAGGCTATAATTATAATGTAATTCTAAGTTTTTGTGATAGTGGATGATTAAGGCAATATTGAATTTGCAAAATAAGAACACATGAAATAGGACATAGAGGACATTGATGAACCTAAATATTGATTCTTGTAAGGTGTTATGAGAATGATGAGTAACCAAAAAATGGAATTTGGAATTTATTTAAAAAAATTGAGTCCCGAAGATATCATTGAATAGATAAATAAGTTAAAAAAATACTTTGATTATGAAAGTATGGGAAATCCCAAGCCTGTTAATTTTTTATCCAAAATTTTGAAAAGTTGTGCAACCTTATGGTGAGAACATGCTCAATATGAGAGCTTTCAAAAATGAAAAGATAAATAAATATGTGGAATATATTTTTTGAAAATTTCAAATATAAATTAATTCATGTGGATTATAACACGATCTTGTTGACAAATCTTCAAAACTTGTGATAGATAAAAGTGAGTGTAAAATATAAAACCAAAGAGTGTTATAGACTTACCATCAAAGTGGGTCATGTTAAAAATGATGTTAATAATTTCCAAGGTATGTGAATGGATTAAAAATATAAATTCAATATGATTTTGGTATGATCATACTAAGATATATTTAAGATACCTATTAGTGTGTGTGCATTGAATATAAAAGAGAATTTACTACAAAAAACTCAATTATCAAAATGAGGAAAATTAAAAGTCATGCATGGATGTGGACAAGGAGTAGGAAATGGAAAATTTTATTATTCATAAGTTCCATGATGTCATGCAAGTAGTTTATAGTATAATGATACTAATACCTAGTGAGGTAAGGTAAGTTTAGAGGTGGAGGATGTTATGCACAAGGTAAAGGTCTTAGATTCATTGGTATATGAATGTTATTGCACATATACCATTTGAGTGTTTGGATATTTATAACAAAGTTTGTATGATAACTAACGTAAATGTAAATATTTCACACTAAAATGAGGAAAGTGTTACATGTATTCATCACATAGATGAAATAGAAACTAGAGAAGTTCTCATGATGAAGAGTATGTTATTGAATCCTATGAAATATGATAATACCCATGTGGAAATTTTAAAAAAAATCATTTTTTAAAATTTTTTACAAGTGTTTTAAACTAATATTTTATAGTAGAAGTATACATAATAATGTTTTTCAAGAAATCGTTGATAAACCTGCTTTGAAGAGAATTGTGCATAAAACTCCATATAAGTTTTATGTTTTTTTAATGGACATCAAGGTTATATTGAATGATCAATTTATATTAAGTTTTCATATTGTAACATATAAATTTGATTTTTTATGTGACATAATTCTAATGAATGTTTCTCATATTTGACTTGGAAGGTATTGGTATTTTAAATTAAAGGAACAACATGATGGTCATACATTACATTGTGGAAAGATGGAGTAAAAAATACACTAAATATATTAAATTATGCATGTGAATAATTGGATAGGATTCTAAAGGTGTTGATGATATGAACAAAAATGTTCCTAAAATAGGTGAAAAATAATGCATGTTATGCATTGATTTCTAAGCCAGTGAAATAACCACATACACAATAGTAGAGGAAATACTTCCACATGAAGTTAAATAAATATTGAATGATTTTGAGGAGATATTATCTAAAGCTATACCATATAGATTACCACTGATGAGAATCATAATTCATCAAAAGGATTTGATATCAATTTAAAGTTTACCAAAAGAACATCACATATATTGATTGTAAAAAGGAATGCAAACATTCAAAGAAAAATTCAATAACTATAGGAAAAATGATTAATTACAGAAAGTTTAGCTTGTGTGTCTTACTATAGATACTGGCACCTAATAAGAATGGAGAGTGGAGAATGTTCACTTATTATATATCCATTAACAAGATAACCATAAATTATAGATTTTCCTTTTTTTATATCAATGTTATGGTTGAAGCATCCCTATCCAAAAAACATATATATCATATAAATATAGTAGATCTAGTTTAAAAATAAATTTTTTTAAGGCATTTTACATTCCAAAAAAACATATTACCAGAAGTTTTCTGATAACAGCTAAAGCTGAAACATAGAAATATTAATAAGAAACCAAAAAATAGATACATAAAACACCTTCTTATCTATTTATTACATACTAGTCAAGAGGAAATCTAGAAATTAATCTAGAATGATCACTTCAATAGCCTTACCTTCACTAACTATCATATACCCTACATCTAATGGCTTGGAAATCTTCTTAAAATGGGAAATAAGCACTTCATATTATTTTTCTCCTGAGGTTAGACAAAACATTGCTAGCTCTTGACTTGTCTGAGAACCCACAACCTACTCTACTTGAAGAAACTTTAAACTCCTATTACTTCTCCCATATCTAGCTTTAATTTACATTTACCTTTCCACCAAGATATCTCATTGAATAGACCCCTTACAACTCCTTTCTCTAACTGCTTCATAGCTTTCACTCACTCTGGCATCCATTTCTGAACCTACCAAAATTTCATTTATGAAATAGGTAACAAAATATCCTTAATAACAAGCATCACAATACCCTTCTCCCCTTCCTTATTTTTCTCACTAGAACATACATCTTCTACTTCTTGGGCAAAATTAACCAAAGACAAGAATCTAGTTTCCAATAACTTGAAAAAAGATAATAAAATGAAACCCAAATTATCTTTACTTGAGAAAGGATTTATTGGAAAGGGGCCTAAAAGAAGCAAGTATATTTCTAATATGATATCCTCTCTATGTTCTATCCAAATGAATAATTCTAATAAAGCTTTAATCTGATCTTTTTTAGAATTGCCAAGCAAAGATTATTTACAAATAGAGATTATATGATTGAATTTAGTCGCATATGCATATCGACTACCAACATTTCCACCCCAACACTTTATCAAATACATCTATCACTTCCTTAATTAGAATACAAAAGACATTAAACAATCTTGTCTTACATGTATTACCTAGACACCCCATCTCATGAGCTTTCACTCCACCAAAAATTAATGACCATCCTACTAATTCTATACAATCCGGCTTCATTCTTAGCAACACAACCCAGCCACAGACCCTAACCCAAATACCACCAATGGCTCCCATTTAAAATAAATCAAATCATATAAACCTTATGAAAAAAAATCCATCATGAAAATGATTTACTCATATGATTGCCTTCAATAAGAACATTAATGACTCTATCATCATGTTTCTACCAATTCATCCACCATAAAAAGAAACTACCTCTACCTCAATTCATGATTCAATCCCATTAAAAATTTATTAACCAATTTTATTTAAATTTCAAATTTTAAAAAAATTAAAATTTAAAAGATAATCTGATCAAACCTTCCATAGTCTTCCCAACCTTCTCTAACATTGTCAACTCTAGTAGACATTGGTTTATTTATACACACATTCATCAAAAACTTGGCCACTTGATTTCTTTCATGAAAGTAATGCAAACACTTCCTATCCTCAAACTGATCTAGCTTAGGCCAAATAAGTTCCAAGATATTATCTATTTTCCAAGAATTAGCCTTCTGATTTCTCAATGATTGACTACCTATGAATCCCCTTTAATCTCTAGAAAAAAATATCCCACATTCCAAAGCAAACTCAATTCTTACAACTAGTTCCTAATCCTCTGCTTCATTATTCTTTCCATCAAGAACTTAAAAGACATTGTCCTTATTAAATATCCACTATAGTCCTTAATAAAATAACTACCCCCGAATGCTCTTGGATTCAATCTACAAGCTCCATCAAAATTGATCTTAAACCACCTTGGTTGTGGGGTAGAATAAATTTCATCCTTTATACTCCTCTTATTATTGTTATCTACAATTAACCCATTTATAAGGGATAAATTTCCATTTTTATGCATGGATGATTTGATGGATTACTTAAATTAATTGATATACTTCATAAGTATTTATTTGATAAGTGATATTTATTGTTAAGTTTGGGATTTTTTAATCTATATGTCATATTTTTTTTTAGTAGAACATAGGAATAACTCTCACAACATTTGTGAAAAGTGATATATAAGTTTTGACATGAAAATTTTATTGTAAATATGAATAAATGTAGTTTCATGGAGAAAGAGTTAATATACATAGGATTTTTGAATTCTAATTATGCTTTGAACATGGACATATAAAATATTTTAGTTATATTATATTGGCCATCACCATAGATTAAAATTGAGGTACATATTTTTCATGGAATTAATAGGTATTTAAATTAATTTAATTATGAAATTTATTGGGAGGTGAGAAATTATCATTGACATGATGAATAAGGATAAAAGATATTTTTTGTTGATACATAACTAGAGAATAGTTTTTAGTAGTTGAAAAATAAGATAATAGAGAAACCACTATCATAATTGGAAGATTTTGATAAGATATTTTAGGTATATCATAAATTGAGTTCCACAATAATATAAGTGGTATTTATTCAATAAGGGAGACATATCACAGATTTTAGTGATAATTTATATGATGTGAAGTGAAAATATTTAGTGTATAATCAAGATTTCAATGAAATTGTGAAAGCACTCAGGAAATGAACACATTATTTTATACCATCAAGACCTATAGTTAATTAGTAATTAGAATAAATTAAATTAAATACACATGAATTGCATTGAATTATTACATATCTATTAATTTTTACTAAAGCATAGGAGTTTAAATTCAAATAGAGTGGCATATGATTTAATCTATAAAATTATTTTATTGTGTATACACCCTAATTCACCCACCCTACTTTCAGTATTATGTATTTTCATTCCATCACACATTCTAGATAATTCATCCTAATGACTCAAACCCCTAATGTCACCATGTGAAAAAATTAACTATCACCATGAACTTATAATGAACCATGTTATATGACTTCATGATTGTTTAATTAATTATTCATTATTAGTTAATTAATTAATCACTAAACTAATTTCATGCACAATTAATTCATTAAAAATAAATAAATTAGCTAAAATCCTCATTGATCATTAAACTCGCATTAAAACCATTAACGAACTCATTCAAGTAATTTAACCTCTTATTAATTAATTCAACCCATTTATTAACCAATTAAATAGTTAATCGATTCATTAATCCCTCAACTTCATCATTGAGTACCTTTGACATATAGACTAAATCACATCTGATAAAAATCAAATAGTACACATAAATCTAGATTTATCCCAACCATCAATTTCTCCCTCAAAAAATATGTAATTTTGACCATTTGTCTTCTATTTTCACAAGCGTGAAGAACATGATATATGTGCTTTTGAAGTTTGAAAATATGGAGAAATATTTATCAATATTATAATCAATAAATCAAGCAATCAAAGGTATATGTTACTATAATTATTTCATAGAATTATTTTTAGTAGCCACAAATTGATCAATCATGAGCTAGTCCACATCAACAAAAGAGAGTTGTGCACATTGGAAAGTGAAAGCAATCTATTTATCTCTTTTATTTAGATCAATTAGAGGGTATATTAGGTTTAGATTATGAACTTAGGTTACTCTTGGTTTCTAATTAATATTTTAATATTTTCATGTTACATTTTGTCACACTTGGTGGGACATGTTCCCTTTCTATTTCTTAGTATTTTCCACTTTTTTGAAGAATATTTCTACATAACTATGTTGTTTCACATGTTTTAATGTAATTTGGGTCTTTTTGTTGACTATTTAGGTATGAATATTGACTACTTTTCTTTTTTTCTCATCTTCTCTATTGTTACTATTAATTGGTGTCTATGTTCTATGTTTTAACATTCCCATTATCGAGAACATCATTTTTATACAAAACTTCAACATCTCTATTTGTGTGAATATATTTTTTTGATCATCATTATTAATCATTGCTTTCAACTATTAATCAATGTTTTTTCACTAGTAATCAAGTTTTTCTCTCCATTCATTGATGTTTTAGTTCTATTGGGCATCAATGTTTAGACCAAGTTTTTAAATTTATAAATTGGTAATCAATGTTTCTACCTTGGTAATCAATGTTTATGTTATGTTCATCTATGTTTATGCTCTATTAATAAATGTTTTTTTATCATGTAACCACATTCAATTTTGTTACATCATTATGCTAATCAACATTTATGTTCTACTAATAAATTGTTATGTTATGATAATTAATGTTTTAATTATACTAATCAAAATTTATGTTCTATTAATCAACTTTTTTCACTATTTATTGACATTTTTTCACAAAAAAACAATGTTTTTATCTTATTTTTAATGTTTCTATTTTCTTATTTTTGAAACATACAATAAATCTTTTTGAAAAGACATTGAAAACTACTAATCTATGTTTTTTCAGCCCCACTTTTCAAATACTTAAATTTTTAAATATTAATTGTTAAATTTTAATTGAAATCAATTTATTTATTTAGATTTATATTTATTTTTACTTATTTATGTAATTAAGTATGTATATTCTCTTCTCTTACACTAAAAATTAATATTGAGAATTGGAAATGACTTAGTTAATTATGTCTCCTAGTTCAATTGTGTATACTATTTCCTTTCACTAAAAAGTGACCCTAGAAATTATAAATGGCATCAACTTTTTATTTTATTTTCTTAGGGGTTTGGTGACTGTAATTTTATCACTAAGTTCTAGATGAAGTCCATGTGTTGACGTACTCTAAATAATCCTTGGTGTGGACATATTCAAGGGCTAAACATGATTAAAAATTAAGTGATATGAGGTGGATTTAACCAGCAATACCCAAACATTAGATGACACATTTGTCTCACATATCAAAACTTATAATGAGGACTTCCATAGATAAACTTGTGTAAACCTATCATAAAAACCATTTAAACATAATCACATAGTTTTTTCATATAAAAACAATTCCTATGACCATCCATAATGTACCCTTTAAGATATTATATATGGGCCACTATTTAGTTATAATCCTAAGTGATTAACATAGGCTTGTATTTTGTTTGTGTTGTTATTGTCCACTTGTGAGAAACTAGTTTCCAAACCAAAACTAAACCCAACTAAACCAAACCTAAACAAACCAATGGAATATTAAATGAGATATCAAACCCAAAAAAATAAAAATATTAATATTGAAAATTAGAATCTAGTCTATCCCATAGGCTAAAAAAATTCCCATCCACTAGTTTTAATACCATTCATGATATACCCCATGCAAAATTTAAAGGGAAACTAAATAGAAAACCCTAATTCCAAAATCAAATCATATTCGACTAACACCAAATTCTTATCCAATAGTTTTAAAACCTAACTTATTATATCAACCCCTCAACATCAATACTTTCATCACCTAATAAATCCCACAATAATCAATCCAAAAAAAAATTCAATAGCCATTAAACCCTTAAAGTGTCAGGATCTTGCTCCACCAAAAGAGCACAATATGATTACCAAACCAAGCAACTTAATATGCGGAAATTAACCAGATTCACCAAGTAACTAGAATTTAGAATAACACATGATATGAGAGACAATACACAAATTGTATTAACACTTTATACAGAAAAGAATACAATAAAGAAGATGCCACTTCTTCTCCACCACCTTACAGAGGTTTCCCACACCTCAAGTGAACAGTAAATCTTCTCCCCAAAGCTCTCCCTCTCAGGTCCCAACACCCAACTCAAATACAGAGTTGGTGTTCACCTCCTATGCTCCACGCACACCACAAGTGCTCCACACACTCAAACAAGTACTCCACGTACTTCAAGTAGATCTCCCATGAACCTGAAACAACCTACAATTCAACAGACCATACTTATGGAAGGAGCTCCCTTGCCTTCCTCTTTGCTCTATCCGAGTACACACCTGTACTCCAAGTAGATCCTGCCTGATACTACTCCCTGTTGTGTTGCTGTCTATATGATCCTACACACCTGAAAATCAAACACGGTTCTGCTCACATGTGAACCTTGACCTTGCACACACATACACCTATAGATCAACGATCTTACTTACCATGTAGATCTCCTATATAGGCCATACCCCTGTGACCAAGATCCTACATACATGAAGAACCCTGCTGATTCTCCAATCCAGCACCTACACCTGGTACTGTGGAACTAGGAGGAACACCCTTGCTCACCTCACACACAGAAGGAACAAACTTTGCTCAACTCAAACTAGAACACTTTTCCAATACAACCATGAGTCTATTATATAGATCTCATCCAAACAATAATTAGACATCTAATTACAATAATTAGATCCGCAGCTCTCAGTCTAAAAATAGCTCTAATCATGCAAACACTTGGTTCGTTAGCTAACTGCCCGTAATAAGCTCGCAGTCGAACCACACAAGAGACCGACGTTGGTCCTTGTCTGCCTGGAGGTGACCGACGCCGACCGATCCATGACCGACGTCGGTTTCTTCTCTTCACTATCCTACCGACGTCGGCTGATCAGATCGACGCCGGTTGCTCTGACGCTCAGCAACCTTCAACAACCCCTCCAATGACCTTCTCCATGTTTGCATCAGTGAAGCTTTTAGCTCCACACCCTAAAAATCTCCCACTTGGAGATAAATAGCTACACTGTACCTGTACCTGTACTCTGTCTAATCTATTTCCTGGTTTGTATCCCTCTTCAAGTTTAATCCTGAAGACAACCCACCACACATCCCGTGGTGTACCTCCTATCATTCAAGTACCCTGCCACATCTGAACCTACAAAGACATGTAGTGAAGTCCTGACCCTGCATGTATACCTGCTGCTGGTCCCTCTCAAATACCTGAGAACCCACTTCCTTGAATTGGCTCCTAACTCTCTGACAACTCCCATTACAAGGGAATACTCAGGTCTATACCAGACCTCATGTGATTTTGAACACTGTACATGTCCAGCCCTTAGTGTGCTCCGGCTCTGCATCCTGAACCTCACCAACACCTGATTCACATCAGCTCCCACTCGAGACAAAATCAACCTATGATCTCCATGTCTCCCATGTCAAAGAATTTTGTTGCTCAAAACTCCACCTGACATGCCACTGAACTAATCTTACGTTTAGCTCAGCGAAACCTTGTATGTACAATCCTGCTAGCAAACATACCATCCACATATAGCAACAGAATGATGTCATGACTCATCATCCACCTGGTAAGGCAAACCACAGTAGTTACCCTGACATTGACTGAAGCCATGCTTTGTCCTCCACCTGTCAAAACCTGTACCACTATCCTGCAGCACCTCAAGACCATGTACCTGGTCTTCCGTCTCACGTATCCGTTCTCTCTATTCTTCTACTAAGGAATCCATTCATCTCTGTGCTTTCATACCTGCTGGCAACCCTACCCAAAACACTTGTTTGGTTCTCCTCCAAGGAATCACATCCTCATCCATGCCAAGCTCACACATGTATTCTGGATCCTTCCTGCTCTACAATCAGCAACATGTATAAAGAAGAGGAACAATGAATTTGAGGGCCTACTTACGTCTTCAGTCCTCTGTATGGGTGTTTGAGACTCCTTGACAGTGTGTTGTCCACCCAAAATCTGTTATAGTGACCGACCTCGGTCAATCCATAGTCTGCATCCGACCGACATCAGTTCCATGCGTCTATCCCTGACTACTGACCCTGCGGTGTCCCTGCTGCCGACGTCGGTCCTCTGATCGACATCGATCTTACCTAGTGCCGATGTCGGTCCCATGACTGACATCAATCTTACTCTACCCGACATTGCCAGCTTCGGTCTGCACATGACCGACATCGGCACCTGTTTGTTCGACGCCGGTTCCTCCTAACCAACATCGGTATCTGTGTTCACCTGTGAGTGATGACTTTTTACCTGCAAGCTCCTTTGAATCAATACCCATGTCCAAACTGCCCTGCTTAGAAGTATCCAGCACCATCCACTGGGTTTTATCTGCCATCTCCTCTAAGAACACCAAGGCTTTCCAGTTCTTAATCTTGTCAAATATATCTGTCTTTTGCTTAAGAACATGCATCTCCTTCTTGCTCATGTGACCAAGCCTACGAATCCACGTCTCTGTAACAAAAGAAGAATGAGTAATATAAACAAGTAGATAAAGGGTACCTATTTTCTTACCACCAGCTAATTCAAGTGCATCCGCTGTGAGAGTTCTTGTGCATCTCTCATCACCCAACCTTTCTGAATAAATTAGCCATATCTCCAAACCTAGGACCTGCATGACTTTCATCAACACCTGTGTGTTGGCCGCCTGCAATTTTAGCTTCACTTCCCCTTTGCCAATTCTTTGGCAAGGCTTACCAGCTCCTCTACCTAGGGCTGCATGGAAAGAGGCAACTGAATATTTTATCCAAGATTCAACTTTATCCAAGAAACCTCCCAAAGCATCCTGTGCAACAACACTTGCAACATCTGCTTCTTCAGTTTCTTCATGCTGATCTGCTACCAACCAACAATATTCTTTTACCTGCTCTTTCTTTCCATAGGACCGTGAGTGACCATCTGTGCTTTTCAACTCTTCCATTCTTAGCTTACTTTCATCTGCCATTGCTCTACTCCCACTCAATCAGAAACCCCTGAGAGTGACCTGTAATCAAAACACACTACCCAAATCTAAACCAATCTATTAGTATCCCAACCAAAAGCTCTGATACCACTTGTTAGGATCTTGCTCCACCAAAAGAGCACAATATGATTACCAAACCAAGCAACTTAATATGCAGAAATTAAGCAGATTCACCAAGTAACTAGAATTCAGAATAACACATGATATGAGAGACAATACACAAATTGTATTAACACTTTATACAAAAAAGAATACAATAAAGAAGATGCACCTTCTTCTCCACCACCTTACAGAGGTTTCCCACACCTCAAGTGAACAATAAATCTTCTCCCCAAAGCTCTCCCTCTCAGGTCCCAACACCCAACTCAAATACAGAGTTGGTGTTCACCTCATGTGCTCCATGCACACCACAAGTGCTCCACACACTCAAACAAGTACTCCACATACTTCAAGTAGATCTCCCATGAACCTGTAACAACCTGCAATTCAACAGACCATACTTATGGAAGGAGCTCCCTTGCCTTCCTCTTTGCTCTATCCGAGTACACACCTATACTCCAAGTAGATCCTACTTGATACTACTCCCTATTGTGTTGCTGTCTATATGATCCTGCACACCTGCAAATCAAACACGGTTCTGCTCACCTATGAACCTTGACCTTGCACACACATACACTTATAGATCAATGATCTTACTTATCATGTAGATCTCCTATATAGGCCATACCCCTGTGACCAAGATCTTACATACATGAATAACCCTGTTGATTCTCCAATCCAGCACCTACACCTGGTACTGTGGAACTAGGAGGAACACCCTTGCTCACCTCACACACAGAAGGAACAAACTTTGCTCAACTCAAACTAGAACACTTTTCCAATACAACCATGAGTCTATTATATATATCTCATCCAAAAAATAATTAGACATCTAATTACAATAATTAGATCTGCAACTCTCAGTCTAAAAATAGCTCTAATCATGCAAACACTTGGTTCGTTAGCTAACTACCCGTAATAAGCTCGCAGTTGAACCACACAGGAGACCGACGTCGGTCCCTGTCTGCTTGGAGGTGACTGACACCGGCCGATCCCTGACCGACGTCGGTTGCTTCTCTTCACTATCCTACCGACGTCGGCTGATCAGACCGACGCTGGTTGCTCTGACGCTCAGCAACCTTCAGCAACCCCTCCAATGACCTTCTCCATGTCTGCATCAGTGAAGCTTTTAGCTCCACACCCT
Organism: Torreya grandis; assembly: GCA_037957365.1. Taxonomy (NCBI): domain Eukaryota; kingdom Viridiplantae; phylum Streptophyta; class Pinopsida; order Cupressales; family Taxaceae; genus Torreya; species Torreya grandis. The sequence continues at coordinate 4,247,863 of JARHVA010000816.1, forward strand.
AACATAAAGTTGTACAAACCTTAATTTATGATACTATTACAAAAAACCAATAACCAAACCAATCTATAATCCAAGAACTCACTATTAAACCTTTTAAAATCCTATATCGATTAGTTCATTGAACTAATAAAATTACATTTTCACCTACCTCTATCAACCAACCAACCCAATCCACAATCCAAAAATTCATAATCATATCATCAAAATATCATACCAATTAGGCATGTGCATGGCCAAAACTACATTTTCACCTACCTCTATTAACTAAAAACACAATCCACATTCCAATAATTCACAATCAAATATCGAACAATCACATACTAATCAAGACTTTGAGCCACCAAAGCTACATTTTCACAGACCTCTATTAAAAAATCAATCTAATAAAAAGTCAAATAATAAACCTAATCAATCATGTAACCATTAACACTACCATACCAATTAGACTCCTAATCCACCAAAATTTCACTTTATCCAACTTTATCAAAAACTCAATGATCAACAATCCCAAAATCAACTTTGGTCTAATCTAAAATCCAATTAGTAATGTCACAATAAATAATTTTCCCATCAATATCCTACCAATCATACCCTTGAGTTCTAATAATCTAACCACCAACCATCCCACACTATTTTGACCCTTAAGCCACAAAACTCCAATTATGTTTTACCATCACCACTTTAAGGAATTTTTTTTACCGAAGAATGGACTGCATTCACATTCAAAAACCAATTTTTTTGGATATACTAAGATCTCTTTCCAAATAATGATCAAATTAATCTACACCCAAACTTAAGTAAAAACACCCAGACTAGTCACATCAATTATAAAAAAACCTTCCAAATATAGGCACTCATTAGGCACATGTCTTTGAGTCAATAACCCACCTTTGACCAACATGATATACTACTCTTTGGCCCATCACCCAATATCCCCTCACATATTGAGGCCTCCAACGCCAAACATAAAGTTAATAAGGTACTTGTAGATAATGAAATAAAAAATTACTTCCATGTGGATGCACATACCATATCTCCTAAAATCAATGGTAGGGCCACTATGAATATGAATACATAACTAATATCTTTTCAGTTTACATAACCCAATTTTTTAAGTATGGATTTATTATAGATGATACTATTGAAATATCTAATGACTCTTGGTTTTACTATGATGGCTTAAAATGTTGTATTAAAATTAAATAATATCTTGTAGTGAATAAAATGTACCAAATCATGAATTACATGGGAAAGGGACTAAGACCTCATGAATAGGGAATTAGAGAATTAGTCCAAATTCATGAAAATTGTGAATATCATGGCATTGGATACAAACCCCTGGGTGACCAAGATGAGGATGTTAGTGACACATAAATGATTTAAGAGGAAGATTATTATAATATGGAAATAGGTTACTTCTATAGTGGCTACATGGATCTTATTTCTACTAACCATTTTTAGTGACACTAATGTCCTTATGATTCACCTTGAATTCAAAGATCTTAAAGTCATCAACTAGGACCATTAAGATTGTGTATCATTATAAACTATATAATTCATGAGATTTAGAGATTACATCATGCTAGGAGATCATGAAAAGGGATTTGAGATCAATTTATATATGTCAACATATTTTAGGTAGCAATAAGATTGATTTATTCATAAAAAATAAAAAATAATACAAGTCAAAGTCCCCTAGTGAAATCCTTTTTGAGGTGCTATCAAATGAAGAAATTCGAATCCAATAAAATAGATGAGTTTATTTGTGAAAGCCTTTCTAAGGTGCCAATTGATGAGGAGCTCAGCATTCCCCCAGTGTTATCACAATTTAAAAAATATATACCTCACTCATTGAAGAAAAAATTAAAATTAATATCATAACATAGAAGAATCCATAAATCATTAAAGTTGAAATAATTGTCTTTCCTAAGGAACATATATCTGAGATCATTCATGTCATCAATAAACTAGGAGATATTTGTGTATGCACAAAATTTTAAAAAGTGTATAATATTATTAATCCAAATTCCCTTGGTATCATAATATTTACACTTAACTCCATGAAAACACCATCCCTCCAAATCCTACACACAATCAATGAAAATCCTTAATCCAACATGCATTCCACTTTAACATCATTGGAGTTACCCTTGATCATAGGGAATATGATATAACCTAGTTGACATGTTCATAAGAATCCAACTTAACTATCAAATAATTCCATGATGGAATATATGAAGCACACATCAAGGTCATGTTCCTAGTAAAGAGATCACTTATTAAAAAATTAATTGAAGGATCAAATGTTGCTATAATAAAAACATTAAAAAAACATAATTAAAAAAAAGAGAGAAATAAAAAAATATCCAAAGGTGAAAATAATTTATATGACACCTTGGTAAAGTACCACGATGAAAAGAAATAAATAGTGTTGTGAGTAATTCTATTGTCTACAAGTACCCTACACTTGGTGGCATCCCACTCCATTCAACATTTGAAATTCTAAACCATACCAATCATGCCCATCCTTATTCCCATTTTTTAAGTTGATGAATACATGGAAGAGTTCTTGAGACATGTTTTGGAAACATCTTGGAATATCATATCTTCTTCAAATAACATTATAACATAGTGTCAACATGGCATGAATAATATTGGGTATATGGTTCTTACATGACATAATCCTTAGATATCCATACCTCATACATTCCAACCACTATCACCTTTATATCTGATGGGATAAATAGTTTTCCCCTTGTTTGTAGCCTCGTCATTTTCAAAAAATAAAAATAAAATACAAAAAACTAAATAAAATTGATTTTGTCTTGTCCTTAATATGGTTAAAATCCTTGTTCCATTTTTAAAAAAATCATTAAATACTTATTAATGTATTTCATTCCAAAATATACACCCCCAAATATATTGTTGCTTAGGGAAAAATAAGGCTATCATTATCATCAATCCTTACACATGGTGTTTCTAAACTAGATCAAAGGACAAAAATAAAATAAATTTAATTATTTATTTATATGTATGTTCTTGTTAATTATTTATTATTAGTTATTAGTGTTTTTTAATTTTATTACATTTGTTTGCCAGTCCTTACATATTACAACTATGTCTTCATGGTTTTCCATATCACGATGCATCATGTCATATGCTATAATAAAAATAAATTTTCTTGAATATTCAAAAAATGTGCAAGATTAGAATAAATTCATCTATCATCACATCATCAATAATCATTCAATACCAATAATCATTTCTAACACATACATCCCTAAACAATCATTCATAAATGCTAACTAGCTATCCAAGATTAACATTCATTTACAACTAAACATTCATCATTATTACTATGTGTGCATCATGCATATATACAATAAGAGTGTCTATCCAATAATATCATAATATCCATAAAATCCATCAAACCTAAAACATAATCATAATGAGACATGAGAAAAATATGAAAATATAAAAGAATCACTATATGTGCTCCTACACATACACACATATATACATATACATGCATAAATGCATACATATATATATATGCATACATACATATAGATATATATATACACACATAGAAAACATTCATACATATAATGTGTGTGTGTTATTCATGAACACATATAACATCCATCTCATCATATACACAAAATCCTCATTATAGTTGTCATCCTTCACCATGAATTTCAATACCAGGACTCCTTGGTGGTCGGATTATCTTAGGATTATCTCAAAAAAAATGATATTATCTCATCAATTATCCCTTTTACACCCACTTATATGGTCTAAAAACTAACCTAATATCTACTCTATTAGGACAAACCACTCATATACTCCTTTATAGTATTTTTCCTCCCTCACCGCTCTCAATGAATTTGTATAAACCTTTCCTAAACATTAAAGTATAATTAATATCAATAAATGTCCTTATCACTTTTAAATATTTTATTATCCACTCATTTATACCCTATCTCTATCCTTAAACATGTGACTTTGACATCTCTCATTACTAACTAGACCTACTAGCTAGACTCTCTCCTCTCTAGCTCTTCCCTCATCCATTCCACCTTGGCCTATACCCAAGTGATATCCACATCCCTCAATATAAGCTGTGCTTTGGGAGTGAATATCTCCTCTCATCATCCCTCCTCATACTAGATATCTCTATCTCTCAAAGTGTAATTTCCAACTGTAAACACTTTATTATCTCTTTGTCCTCTACCATCTTAGTTGTGAGGGCCCTATTACATATCCACTAGTAACCATAACTACTTGCATGGAAGGCCTACCTATAACTCTACCTATATCACTACCATCACCCCCATATGTATATCCACAACTAAATCTCTAGTTTATATGTATCCACCTTTATCTCCCCCACCACCTCTTATGTTCATTACTACCATTTCACCTCTATCTCCTTCATCTCCTCCAGCTACAATCACACCATTATATATCCTCTCTATATTCCCTCTCATCATTTATCTTCACACTCTCTAAGGTTTAACCATCAATATCCCTTATATATGATCTTATATATTCCTGTTCTACTAATTTGGGATATTCAATCTCACTCATTATGTTTTCCCACCAAGCTCTATAATAATTTATAGCACCTGCATCTACAATATCCACATGTTTATCCCATGGAAATAACTATAGATATTTACAACTATTTATAACTACCCTTTAATCTACTAAGGCCCCCATTGTCACCTCTCCCTATGTACACATGAAAAAAATTGAGTTATTATAGGTATGCCTTATAGCAAGCCAAAACATCTTAATAATCTATCTATCATGTATCATTCTATAATATAATCATGTCAACCAATGATATATCAAATAGTTATAAAATATCCCAATTATATAAAATACTCCACCCATATTGGTTATGCCTCCCTATACAAACTCAAATTAATATCCTCAAATCTCAAGTCATAAATATCTCTCCTATAATACCCCAATTCCCAAATATGTCATCATTGACTACACACAATAATATACCATCGATATGAAAAATAATCTTCATAATCCCTTTATCATCACTACCCTATTAGATGTTCTAGAGATCTATTCTCCCATACCCAAATTTATAGATTTTAATATGTACCATTAATAATACCATAATTTTATTCCATCATATGAAATTATCTATACAATTGTGCTAATACATAATACCCTTTTTATTTATTTCTTAACATGTCCCAATTATCTAAAAATCATGGAACCTCTTTTTTTTATTACTCCCACTTTTACTCATGGTTTGTTGTTTTCATCACTCTCAAGATACATGTATAATTATGTCTCATAGCCATTAGTTTTGGATAGACCATGTATGTGCAATAAAATTTCATATAAGACACTTAGCATGAAACCAAAGTCTTGACCTCCCAATTTGTCATCAAAAATTTGGATTGCCTAGCTCTTTTGAGTCATACTAGGGGTTATTCTTGATTTTTATTTTGTTGTGTCCTAAGAAAACCCCTCTATTATTGATATCAAGTATTTTCAAAAATATATATATATATATATATATAACACTTAGTCCCAAATTGTAGTTTTGACCTTCCTTTTGTTGTTATAGGAGTCATGCCCCTACTCAGCATATGGCTCACTCAACTCTCTTGAGTCACCCCATAGGGTAATATTTCTTTGTGTGTCTTTTTATCCTCTGAAAACACATCCATCATGGATATAACATTCATAAGATAAATTTCCATATGCAAACAATCTTTTGAAAATTATGTTTCAAACCCTATTTTTAAGGGCAAAATTTTACCCTTTATCTATAGGCCTCAGAGTCTAAGGAATACATTGCAGCCATCAAAGTCCTATGGTTTTACCATAGATTTATAATCCCAATTATTTGGATAGGGGTCATTTAAATGGCCATATATTTTGACTTGGTGCTCAAATTTTCAAATCTCTTAGTGCATTAGAAATTTAGTTTTATGCGTACATTTTGGTCTAATTATTTTCTGGTAATTTGTAAAATCCATGATTTATATCTGTTATCCTAACCATGTTCCATTTTTTCCTTATTAAAGTGCACCTAAATGACCCCATAAGTTTTACTTTCAAATAACTAAATTGTTTTTAGTCTTATGTAGGTGGTGAATAATGAAAGTGGCATGGAAGGGAGGAGAATGGAGAGAGAAAATTAGGTGAGATTAGATGGTGGTAGTTGAGTGTTTTGAAGTGGAAATCCTTCATTGGGAAACTAAATTTTCATATATAATTACTTAATTTTTTCATAAAATGTTTTCTTTTATTCTTGCTAAAGATACTATAGATCCAATCACCTTCATTTTATGCAATTTTATTGATTTTAGTGTAGAATATTTCCCTTATTTATCTTAGGTTTTCTATTATGTTTTTGATTTATAACCAAATAAACCATGTGAATTCATACATTTTGATAAAATTTAACATATTGGTTTATATAAGTGGAATAATATTTTTTACTTTTCTTACACATGAATATGATGGATGTGAATCCTTCTCTCTAACCTAATCTTCATAGACTCTTGCATCATCTATCATTGTGGTTGTGAGATCCATTGAATCAAACAACTTGAATATAGCTCCATTACATATTTTTTTATTTATGTTTTTTCCCCTTTTCTTTTAATCCTTTTTATTAAATCATTTAAACTAGGGTTTCACTAATTTGAGTTCAATATATAAATGAATGCCTCTCTTGATTTCAATGTTTCATCTATTGATATTAATGCACTATTGAATATTAAACATGATGGAATGAATGATAAAATCAATCGTAAACACACTAATAAACACCTAAACATTGATTTTTTGAGATAAATGAATGCATATTTTAGTATTTTCAAACTTAACATGAAACCCATTAAAATAAGATAATAAAATGGCATTACCCACCAAACTATTCAATCACTCACACTCTATTGAAACTAGGTTTGGGATTTACACTAGGACCCTTGACTAGAATAGTTCACAGTGACCAACTAAGTGAAATTATTATGTTGTGACCCATAGATAAATACCTTAGAGATATGTACCTTATGGGACTCCTTTTAGGATAGGTAGGACAAACTTTAACACCCTAAAATCCTAACATTAGTGCGTTATGCCAAATGACATGTCAATATTTTTGGTATTAGAAGGGGGTGTGTTGGGATTATTTTAGAGTTTACCTTTCATTATAGATTTTATACCTCATTTACTCTTCTCCCAATTTTTTTTTTAATTTAAATTCATGCTAAAAGTTTGATTCTGTAAGGAGGTCCATAGGTAGACCTAAAATTAATATTATTATCTAAAAAATCAAAACTTATACATTTGGAATCATTTCCCATGCTTAGGTATTCTGAAATATAAACTAGAAATTAGGCAAATAACCACTAAATCAAAGTTTATTTGGGTTAAATTTGAGATATTAGAACTTACTAAACTTTTAAAACCAAGAGAAATTAATGGAAATTTTAAAACTGGACAAATCCACTCAACTAGTAGCTCACCTATGACTATAGTTTCCTTAATCAATTCATTTACTACCCCTCAGAACACACCAACATATTAACATATTATAATACTCTACCTATTTCATTCATTTTATAATATTAGGCATAAATAGGTATAGCTTATAATAAAATATCTATATTAGTGTCTATGCACTTGATAAATAGGTAGAGTCTATTGCATAATAACTAGGGACTAAGTTGGATAGGCCCATGTGATCACTTTTTATTGATATTTCCACATGTGCGAGATATGGCCTCTACAAATTACTTATTTAGAATTTTTACTACTTCTACTGAATTCTTAGACTAGGAAAAATTTGGTATGTAGACCAAAATTGGTCAACACAAACCATTAGTCCCATTTATTACATCCATATAAATTATAAACATTTGGCCAACTATCACATATAATGGGAATAAGGACCCTACTATCTCTATTAATTCTTTTTTTAATCTCTATAAGGAATGGGTCCAAATTAACACCTTTTCTACCACCAAGATCTTATCTAAAACATTTGTTGGTGATGCACTTGAATGGTATAAACAAATTCCTAGATATTCCATTTCACAATTAGCATATTTAGTTAATGATCTAGTGAATGAATTACAACATGATGACCTTCCTAAAAATTACCTTAGCTATTTCATCAATGCCAATTAACTTCCTAATGAATCTTCTCATACTTTCATCAAATGATATAAGTCTCTCACTCAAAAAGTGGACCATAAAATGAATAATGATACACTTTTAAAACTATTTTTTACTGCTCTTAAAGCTTCCCTTAATAAAAAGTTCAAATATTTTTAGCTAAAATTTTAGATGAAGCCTTAGACCAAGAAAAAAATCAAGACTTTCTTATGACTCAATTTGAAACACCTCAAACAACTATTAAAGAACCTTTCCAATCACATAATATTGATTTATCCAAGCCTCCCTAACCTCAAAATGGAGCATCCAATTCAACCAATTTTAACCCAACCCACCCTCCCTTGAGTTTAGAACAACTTAAGAATAATTTTCCAACCTCTAAACCCATGTTCTTTGATCCTTCCAAACCTCCTCCAAAATGGTAAAATCTTGATAAGTTTTATTGGTGGTATGCTATGATAGGTCATTCTCATGAGTCTTATCAAAATCTTCACTAATTTATTATTTATTCTTTTCTTGGTCTGCATTTCAATCTTGATACTCTCAAAAAACAACATTATCAACACTATCTTTAAGCTTCTCATCTTTAATCTCAAGAACCATAATCACATCAACATCATCTACCTAACGAACAATAAAAATTATCCCATACCTACACCTCATCCACTAATGTTACTCAAACCACAATTGATATTTCTTATTACACCAAGAAAGAAAAGGTAGCTAACATGAAAAAATTTAAACATATCATTTCATCCATTGAACCTCAACCTATTAGGTCACATGAACCAAAAGAGCACCTAGTTAAAAGGCATACTCCAAAGTATATCATACGTGGTCTTCCTTTATCTCCTCATACCTCTCCTACACATCATATGCCACATTAAACATCATTAAAATCAACAAACCAACACTTTTACCTATTTATAAATTCACCTACCAACCCAATGTAAATAATTTTCATGGTTAAATGTTACCTCACTCCACCTCACATGTTAGGGGATCTTGCGATGCCCATCCCTACATCCACTTATCCATTGGGGCATCTTATGATTCCCAATATTGTTATATAATACATGATAACAAACACATTTAGCTTCAGAAAACCTTATAAGACTTATAGACTTGTATTTCACATGCTCATCTTTGATATAGATGCTCGAATAGATCTTACTTTTTATTGTTGTCTCATGTTTCTTTGTTTTTGTGCACTTTAATTCTTTTAGTTGCACTTTAATATCATCATTATTTTCCTTTAAATTGTTTGGTTTTCTTACACATTACATTTAGAATTTATTTTCATTTTGGTCCTTATATATCTCTTACATTTTTGTCTTTTTATATCATTCTTTGCCTTAGTAGCTTTATGATTATTTTCCCCCTTATTTACCATTCACCTCATTGGTGTTCACCTTGTGCATTATAGTGTAATGCCATGGATATGACCTGGCCTTCCCCATAAATTACCACATTAAAACATATTTAAATCACTTTTTCTTATGACTACTACTTTCATTGGTGCTTGTGTTAGATTTGTTATAGGTTATCATGGATTCTCTAGTGACATGACTATCATAAGCATAGCCCTATCTCTTTCATAAATTTATTTTACCTCCTTATGATTAGCTATGATCATGGTCATCATTTTATAAATTATTACATAGATGGATCTCTCATGATCCCCATATTTCCCTTATTTCCTTTCATTTAAGGCTTACATCAGTCAATTCTGGGATTACACACTTACTTGTGGGTAGGTCTAAGAGTCTTTAAACATCTTGCTCTTTAAGTGCATTTATCTAGTGACCAATTGTAATCTCTCTTGTGTTTTTCATTTTTAATAACCATGTTTGGTTTTAAAAATCTACATGGAGGAGGAATAGCAAAACCCAAAACAAGTTAAAAGCCAAAAAATGAAATATAAACAAAAGGAAATGATCTAAAAGGCAACATTAAAAAATTTCAAAAGTGAAAGGACACTAAAAGACATGATACTAAGCATATCTCCTTCTTCTAGTCAAATCTCAAACTCTAAAGTTGGCCTCACGATAGAGATGAGGTCCATTGGGATGTGGTAGACTATTAAATTAGAAAAGGAGAATAGAAAAGTTCTATTAGTGCTACCTAATTTTTCATGGAAGTACCCAATCTTCACAGTAGAATGATGACTCTATAAGGGGTCCTAAGGAATGATGAACACATTGTGGGAAGGTATGTCCATTTTAATTTTCATGCATATAGCCTTCATTGGATTATCTATATACTTCACTTTTTATCCCAAGCTTTGTGTTCATTAGTCAAAATGTCCTAAGTCCTTGGTGTTGATAGTTCCTAGTCTTTCTCACTTACCTACTGTGTCTCATTCTTGATAAGGATGTTCACATTGCCCATGCAGTTCCTCACATTCCTTATTTACATCATATTTTACTTATATTTCCATTATTGAATATTATTTTTAGCTGATCACATCTTTAATCACATCTACCTTATTACTCCACTTGGTTTATAGTTTATGAGTTGCATTGTTAGACCTTGGATAGGACCAGGCCTTCCTCACAAACATCCTTACACCATTTTCTTACCATACCATCTCATTGTAATATGAGTCATGTCATTAAATGGTTGTGTTTTCTTACATTGCATCTTAGAACAAGCACTAAATTTAATTTTTCAACCTTTAGAGATTTTTATTTTCTTTTAGCTATCATGTTTTTATTTGATTTATGTGGACTTCAATCATCTTACATATGAAATTTAGAATTCTTACATTTTTTCATTATGTATGACTTCTTCATGTTTGTCTTACATCTTAAATTACATTTCATTTTCAGTTATTCATGTTTTTATTTATGTTTGATTTGACATGCTTATCTTACATAGGGTTACTTGTCACTTACTTCCATATATTTGTTAGATATATCTTGAATTATATTTAATTTTATCATTTATGTTCTACATACTTCCCATAGTGAATTAGTATGTTCTACATTCTTTTTTTCCATTTATGTTTTACATGCTTTACAAACATGATTTAGTGTGTTCTACATACATTTTCAATCATTTGTCATTTATTTACCATAATTTTTTCATTCATGTGCCATCAATATTTTTTTCTAACTTTGCCTTAATAGTCCTCATTTGGAAATTTTTCTAAAACCCTCGTATCTTTGTCTCTACTAGCTCATTTTTTCACTAATGTATACCTCTATTCCAAACATTTCAATTTTTCATTCTTTTTTGCACTAATCTCTATAGTTTTTCCTAATGTTCATCATTTTTAGATGCCTTCACTCCTCTTGTTGTATCATTATTTATATACATCACTAAGGTAAGTAAAGTTATGTGTCTTTCAATTTATCCTTTCATTCATCTTATTTGATCCTTACTGCATTTCACTTTGCATCAGTGTTATGTGTTATCATGTTTTATTCCTAAAGAACCATCCCATGTTGCACTCACATGATACATGATGAGCTTTGAGTGAGGCATATGTATACACATTATATTTTAAAAACTTTATCACTTACTGACACTTTTTATATTGTAGGAACCCATCAAGTCTCAATCTCTATAAGTGCATGCCTTAAGGGGTGCACTGGGAAAGGGGTGGGTAGACCATTAGTGCTTCACAAGATTTTTGTCCCTTTTTCCACTTGTTATTTACAAAATTGTCTCCTGAAAACTTTATTCATAAGCTTCTTTTTCTATTTGCTACACTCTTTAGTCCTTTCCTACCTTTTATCCCCATTTTCCTAACCTTAACCACCTTTCAATTATTCACTATACTATGTCAACACTATCGACTCTGTATAGTTTTTAGCCCTAGTTTCCTATACTAGATCGACTAGGTCAACCTTGTATAGTTCTAGGTAAAATTAACTTAGGGTATAGATTAGATATTGGCTAAAATATCTTGTAACCTAGTGAATTCTTGTCCAAAATTATGTTAGGTCGACAGGGACGACCATGTCGGCTAAAAATTTTAGATGGGATTTTGTTTAAATATGCTTGTATATATAATATAATTTTACCATTATTTAGAAAAAAATAAAAAGTAAGAGATATTGCACATCTTTTTATTGACCATTATACTTGAGGATCAAGATTAAGGTTTCCTACTTTCTTTGGATATACATATCTTATCTTGTGGAGAAGTATTTTGGATGCATTGATAGGTTATGTAGCCTAGATCTTATTTGTCTTTGAAATTATTACATACCACAACAACCTATTGTGAATAACCTTGGCCAAGGGAGAGATTGAGGATCAAAAGGCTCATCTTCAAAGGTAAGTATTCTTAACATTGTTTCCCCTTTATAAGATTAGATAGATATGCATTTTTACTTCTCTTTCATGCATAAAGATTATGTATACATTGATATGAGTATATGTCTTTTGTGCATGTTTACTTTTATTGTTTCTAACCCCCACTTTGTGCCACAAGGTTTGGTGAGAAATAGATTAGATTTCCTTTACTTGTTATTAGTTTAGTGAGATATCAAAACATAGGACTTCCTTAGGGTTATTGCATGATTGTGATTGACTCGAGGCTTTGGAACCCTCCTTATCATTGTGTATTATGATTAGATATTCCCTAATTGGCTCTAATGGATCCCCATATTGGTCATGATTTTGATTATCTAATGTATCCCTAATCAAAAGTGTATGGTATGATCTATCTTCTCCAAGATAGGATTGATTTATAGACATGATGCATTTCTAATTGCATATAGTGATTATATATATAACTCAATCATTAGTTGAAATTAATTTAAGATGGTGTAATTACAATAATATTGGTAAAACTCATATAGTTGGAAGAGGTTATAAACTAGTTAATACAAGTTCTATAAGCAAATTAGGCTCAAGTAAAGATAACTTTTGACAAGAAATCATCTAACAGGATCTTTAATGAAGGAGACATGATTCTAAAATGGGATGTTAAAAGGGCCAAACCAGGTAAACATATAAGGTTTGATGCAATATGGAGTGGTCCATACATCATAACTCACTGCAAAGGATCCAATGCATTCCAACTATCCAAGCTTGATGGATCAGAGTAAACTATCCCAGTCAATGGGATATACCTCAAAACATGCTTCTAAGGTTGGAATTATTTCCAAATCTTTGTACATGTTAGGATTAGTTTGTTTTCCTATAAATAAGTGCCTTTTGAACACTTCAAAACTCATTTGGAGTTTTGTTTCCTCAATTATTTTTGTTTTTGCTATTTTATTTCTTATTTTAGGCAATCCCTAATTCTATTTATTCTCCAAGTATAATGTTTTAAACTTCAAATGACTCCATGCCTTATGAACTAGAAGGTTATTGGGAATATTTTATTAAGAGGTAATCAACCAGCAAAGGTCACTATAAATGTTGATATTTTTGTGCCTTTAACCTCAAAACACCTCATACCTTAAGGGAGACCCATCATTTTTTTGGAAAAAAGCTTTAAAAATGGACTAAATACGTTTTCCAAGACCCAAGTAGAAACTAGATATTTATGTGAATTTTTGTAACTTTGCAATATTGCAAAGTGTACCCAAATGTCCACTTTCCATCTCACCTAATACCTAGCAATAATAAAAACTCGCATTATAATTTGTAACTTTAAAAAGTTGTAAACTATGATCTAGACTCCACTTCATACTCTTAATCAAGACATAGTGGGAATCAAAACTCATGTTAAAATTTGTAACTTGCAAAGATGAAAAGTGCAATGTAGACTCTACTTCTCACCTTTTTTTATGACCCAATGGGAATCAAAACTCTTGCTACAATTTATAACTTTACAAAGTTTAAAAGTGTAATTGGGATCCTACTACCCACCTCCAAGAGAATTTATTGACTCTAACAACACCCTCAATAGAAATTGGATAATGAAAAACAAATTGCAAAATTACAAACTTAAAATATTGAAAAGTGCCTCTATGGACCCGCTTTCCTACCTATACATCCATCTAATGCCATTAATCAACATGCTTAGCATTAATAAAGGGTTGGTTGATAAAATTTAGATTTTTTATTGTTAATTAACATTGAAAATCAAACCTCAATCTCCATCATCAAGTGATATCATGAACTAGAGCCTGAATCCAAGCATCACCATGCCATGAACCAGACCTCCATTATTGATTAATGAGCACTAGATCTATCCATTGTAAATCCTTACACATGCATCCATGGTATTCCTCTAGGTCACCTACCTTTTCGTTTGGTATTTTCCATGTCATTTACCATCATTATTATTTTCATCAATGTTTAATCATTTCCTAAATTGTAATTAGGTTTTTTCACAAACATTTTCAAAATCATCTTTATTTGTAGTTCTATTTTGCTTGCAAATTTTAAAATTTTCCAATTTTACCTGCACTTGTTAGAATCTTATTGTTAAATTTGACTAGATTATTTTAGGTTTATGTCATACTTAGTATTTTATTTAAATTTTCCTAAAATATAAGTGAAAATATCTATTGATATTATAAAATAAAACCCCACATAAATTTGAAATGAATAAACACCTTAAAACCCCCATTTAAATCTACATAGAGATTCCCTTTACTTTATCACTCTGAGTTCCCATCGTAGATCTCATGTGTAATTAAAATTTGCAACCTCATCAGACCTTTGGTCAGACTTTCCAAGTGTAATTATAGGATACAACCCTATTGGACCATATGGTTGGAATTTACAACTATTATTGCCCATTCTATTCCCATAGAAATTAAACCTCTACATAAGCATAACCAAACCCCACCAAGTTCAAAGTGGGAAAATAACCTGTAATTGCAATTCTAAATCCTAACCAACTTTATAGTTAGTTTCCATTACCCTTTTACCTAGTGTACATGTATAGAAAAGAGATGAAGTTTAATTCAAAGGGTCATGGTGTCCCATCTAGCCTAAATTCAAACATCAATGAAATATTTGACACAAATCTAGGTCACATGGACCTTGAAGAATTTTGGACCAAAATCAATGTAGAATTAAAGAATGATTAGATTCAAATCATTTATCATAGTGAGTTACCTCAATATGTATCCTTCCCACTATCATTGCAAATACTTAAGCTTGTGCTCACAATGGCTAAACATTATGATGATAAGAAGAGAGAAGTAGTAAATGATAAAGGGGAGAAGATTCTGAATCTAGATCCAAATTTCATTGGTATTATGTTTTTAATCCTAGAATTTGAAATCTACATAGATATTTACCTTGATTCCTCCAAAAATTTCTATCAAGATAATAACTCAACCTATTTAAAAATTTTAAACAAATAGTGGTTAAAAATCCATAAATCTTTAGCCATAAGAATGCCTAAGACCGTATCTAGGATAAACTTCAAGGATGAAGTAGGATATATTATTATACTCTTACATTGAGTTATAGGGAGCCCAAATGCAAATAATTATGTGCCAGTATATATGGGTAATCCATTAGAATAAATAATACATTCATTAGGCCCAATTGATCAGTTATTTCATTCATAAACAATTTATGGAGGTTCAAATTATAGGAAAATTTTATATGAACTCCTACCTTTTCTATATTTTAGCAAAAGGGAGCGCATTATCAAGATTAAATAAAGTGCCAAATCACATCAACAATTTTATAGTTATTATCCTAACCTCAATATTGAGGGGAGTAAACCATAATTTATAAGATTTAATGATGCCTTCATCTACTACATCATAACCATGTTTGAACAAGATCAAGGGAGGATAAGGTTTAATGAAGATGTAACAATAGAAATTGAAAATTAAGGGTCATACTTTATTTAGTTTCATACATATTATACATCAGAATTGGTGGTTTTAATGGGTGTCCCTACAGCCTTCCTAGATATGTAAGTGACAAACGGGCCTTAATGGAACTTATGAGACAACTAGTGGAAACCCATAAGTTATTATCACGAAGGCACAAGAAAAAGAAACACTTCCCTATCACTATAAGGAGATACACCTAATGTTCTCTATCTAAGGCCAAATATGTGGATGTAGAGATGAGACAGATAACCTTGAGGTCTCTCGATGTTAGGCCCTTCTATGATATGACTTGTTATTTTACTAGTATAGTGAGCTCTTCATATTCCCACATTCAATTTTATGAACATTATTGGGATGATATGGAGGATGAAGAAGAGGTGAGGTTGATATATTATTGAAGAATTACCCTAGAAAAAATTAAGACTTATAATATGGCATTAGTTCTAGAAGATTTCAAAGATGAGGAATAACCAATGGATAGGGTATATTATGATAATCAAATATACCTCCAACCTCTTCCCCAACTTAAGGGGTCTGCACCTGAATCCTTCTCCTTATTAGACAAAACCACTAAAGTTATGAATAAAACACTAGATTGGTTAAGGAACAAGGGGGTTAAAATAACTAAAGAGACCCTAAATATCATAGACATGTTAAGAGAATCAAAAGATAAGGATATAGTGGCAATAATAATAAAGGGTTATAGAAGTGAAACTCAAGTAGATCAGGTAGTGGGGCTAGTTGTCTCGCATAAGCATAAGCAAAATTAGAAGGAAATAAGTTCTTCTTCCAGTAGCTAAGAACCAACAACCCAACCAATAGATCAATCACTATCAATTTCTATAGGGGACATAACTATTTTCCAACCAACACAAGTAATCCCTCCTCCTATCTCTATTGTCCATTAAACACAAGAAATTACCCCTCTCCTCTCTACTATCCCACTAGTGAAAGTAATTGTTCCTTGATTTGACCAATGAGTGCAAGTGACTTATTTAGAAGTTAGCTAGTCAACATAGTGTGTTATTCCAACTCAACCTTCACCTCACTCTTCCAAAATAACTTACACCTCATCCCATATAAATACTACCACCCCATTTATCACCAACACCACCCAATAATACATGGATAAAGACACAATCATTCTAACTATAGTCATACTAGCCATCACAATTACTAAGATGGATATAACTCTATATTCATCTTCCATTACACTTCCCATTAATTCCAATCTATTTTTTCCTAATACATTGATAGATTCCTTTGATACCTTGGACACCACCCTTACATAGGTTCCCTTGTTCCAACCACATTTGCCTACCTCTCTACCTATGTCATTTCCAATTTACACACCTCTTATAATCACATCCACTCTACACATACAAGAATCATTGCCTTCTTCAACTCTCACATTAACCTAAACTCCCACCAAAGAGGTGGAAATATAAATGTCCACTCACATAACTATGTCTACTTAACCCACTAATGGGGAAGATATATCCAAATCATCATCTAAGGACTTAGTAGAAATATTAGTGGTAGATATGACACTTTTTATGGTGACCACTAGTGTAACACTTTTAGTTGTAGAATCATAGATAATAATGGTGTTAGAATATCATAGGATTCATTGGTATCCATTCCAAGTTGGTTGGCATAATCAGTATCTAAGAAGAGGAAATAAATGATATCTCCCAACACTCTAGATTTTGGTTTATTTGAAGCATCTACACATCCAAAGAGAGGTGCAAAAACTATCTAAAGAATCTCATATGATGTAATAGGGGAAAAATATGTGTAGATAGAATTTTTACCACCTAACAAACAAAAATAAGATTTAGTGGTGGGGGTTTACAAGGTATCTAAGGTACACCTAGGTCATGCATCAAGAGAAAGACTAAAACATGATGTAAAGACAAGTATAATTTATCTTTTTGAGAACACGGATACTGAAAAGGTTAATAAAGATGATATAAATAAAAAAATTTAGTAATTGACAACTACCTTAAGAAAATTCATAAACCCATCAAATCCACCTGAATCTTCCCATCCAACCCAATCTCTCTCTAAATTTCTTGATAAATAAACATTTGAGGTAATTATAAAGATTGGTACCATGGGAAGAGATAAAAAAGACTAGGTTGAGGAACTAATCACAAAATGGAATAGAGTAATAGGGCTAGCCATGGCCTACTATAAGACATTGAAGGATGATCTTACATCTCTAAAGGTAGAGATAAGTAAATATAAAGAGGAGGTTAAAATTTTGAACCTCTACTTAAAAAAATTATTGGCCATTGACTTCATAAAAAGTGACACCCTCATGTTTGAGAAAATAATGAAAAACCATTTGGGACATAATAAGATGGAAAGCGAAGCTAAATTCAGAATCAGAATACTTAATGAAATTATTGGGAAGGATAAGAGAACATGTGACAAGGTTACATATGTAGTGTATGATATTAAGGATTCACTTTGTAAATTGTCATGTGATGCATCGTATTACCAAGATAATCTTATTCCTATTTAAGATGTATAAGATAAATTCAAAGATCTAATTAAGAAATAATCAATGCAAGACATAACCTTCATTTTAAATTCCATCCATTGGTTCATCAACTAACATAATAGACTTAATTATATGAGGAAGGATATCCAAGCCTACAAAGCCTCTTCTAGAGAACTATTTGAGGTAATTGCATAATCTGACATTAGAAATCACTACACAATTGGTCCTGACAAAGATCAATTTTAAGATATATTCAGCATATTCAATGCTTATATCAAGAAGATATAAGTAAAAAAGGATAAAGAATCCTTATAAGTCATTACTGTATATTGATTATTTTATTATTTGTGAAAATTCATTCTATAAACTCCAAGTTTTGTAAGATACATTGTAAAGTTACAAGTTGAAAATTCCAACTATCATTTTGATAGATATTAACTTTAAGTTGAAAAATAACTACTTGTAATTTTATTTTATCTTTCTATCAAGCTTTAGTTGAAAAAATTCAACTTGTATTTCACACTTTCCTTTTTGACAAGTTGAATGGTTTCATTTATAAAAGCTCACATTGTAATTTGTAGTTTTCCTTTTATCAAGTTGAATGACTTAAAATTTGTAAAAGTATCATCCAAAAATTGCAAGTTATGTTTTTCAAGTTTAATTTTAAAATATTTAAATATAAAAAAAGCATTCCATTTTTTACCAAGTCATGGTTCATTTTGGTGCCCCATTTATTGGGAGAGATTTCTTAAATGGAACTTAAGGAGAAATGGTTTAATTGAAAGACTCCAATAGATTTTTGTCCTCTTTCAACACTTGGGGAAACACCCAACAATTACAAAGCTCTTTTCCTCCTTCTACTCCACTAAATATGCCTTTTCAAGATGGGAATGATGACATTTGTATGGAGTTTCCTTTATTTATTGCTCTAAAAATGAATGGAAGAGTTTTTTAAATTCCTCTCTCTCAAGGGAGTGATTTTTTGTATAAATATGGGTTTCCTACATTTCCCATGAATATTTTTACTAATAGAAAAAAAATTCTACATTTGAGAAATTTATCTACATGCTATAACCTGGAGAATACTAATAGACTAGTGTTTTTCCTTCCTTGTCTTGTGTTATCTTTATGTATGTATAGATTTTATTAAATTTGTAAATGATATAAATATTATTTTAGTTATATAATAATAATTTGTGGTATTTATCTTTCTCTTTTGAAATCTTATTGGCAAAAATCAAGAACTTTGATCCTCGTTTGATAGAATACCCAATATTACCTTTGATCTCATATTTGTGTAAGATTGTGCTTAAAGGGATTTCAATATATTATTATTTAACTATGTTAAATAAAATAAAGAATTAATTTACACTATAACCCTTTGGTTCATCACCATTTTTTTCTATTTTTAAAATTCTTTCTAAAATTCTTTTCCTCATAAGTTAAAACCCTATTTAGAAGTAAGATCACTAAGAAGACATAATTTAAAGTGAACTGTACATGTATATATTGCACTAAGATTAGTGAAAGGAATTCAGTTTTCTCTTGAGGTTAAAATCAATTTTCTAAGGTCCCATATCTTGGAGGTGATCCCATTATGTCATTATATTTCACCAATTTTATGTGGTAGTATTATGAGTTATAGTATATGTGAAATCTAATGACATAATGGGATCACCTCTAAGATGTGGGACCTTGGAAAATTGAGGTTAACCTCAAGAGAAAATTGAATTCCTTTCACTAATCTTAGTGCAATTGATACATGACCAGTTCACTTTAAATTATGTCTTCTTAGTGATCTTACTTCTAAATAGGGTTTTAACTTATGAGGAAAATAATTTTAGAAAGAATTTTAAAAATAGTAAAAAATGGTGATAAACCAAAGGGTTATATTGTAAATTAATTCTTTATTTTATTTAACATAGTTGAATAGTAATATATTGAAATTTCCTTAAGCACAATCTTACACAAATATGAGATCAAAGGTAATATTGGGTATTCTATCAAACAAGGATCAAAGTTCTTGATTTTTGCCAATCAGATTTAAAAAGAGAAAGATAAATACCACAAATTATTCTTATATAACTAAAATAATATTTATATAATTTAAAAATTTAATAAAATACATACATACACAAAGATAACATAAGACAAGGAAGGAAAAACACTAGTCTATTAATATTCTCCAGGTTACAACATGTAGATACATTTCTCAAATGTAGAATTTTTTTTCTATTAGTAAAAAGATTCATGGGAACTGTAGGAAACCCATATTTATACAAAAAATCACTCCCTTGAGAGAGAGGAAGTTAAAAAACTCTTCCATTTAGTTTTAGAGCAAGAAATTAAGGAAACTCCATACAAATGTCATCATTCCCATCTTGAAAAGGCATATTTAGTGGAGTAGGACAAGGAAAAGAGATTTGTAATGGTTGGGTGCTTCCCCCAAGACAAAAATCTATTGGAGTCTTTCAATTAAACCATTTCTCTTTAAGTTCTATTTAAGAAATCTCTGCCAATAAATGGGGCACCAAAATGAACCATGACTTGGTAAAAAATGGAATGCTTTTTTTATATTTAAATATTTTAAAATTAAACTTGAAAAACATAACTTGAAATTTTTGAATGATACTTTTACAAATTTTAAGTCATTCAACTTGATAAAAGGAAAACTAAAAATTACAATGTGAGCTTTTATAAATAAAACCATTCAACTTGTCAAAAAGGAAAGTGTGAAATACAAGTTGAATTTTTTCAACTAAAGCTTGATAGAAAGATAAAATAAAATTACAAGTAGTTATTTTTCAACTTAAAGTTAATATCTGTCAAAATGATAGTTGCAATTTTCAACTTGTAACTTTACAATGTATCTTACAAAACTTGGAGTTTATAGAATGAATTTTCACAAATAATAAAATAATCAATATACAATAATGACTTATAAGGGTTCTTTATCCTTTTTTACTTATATCTTCTTGATATAAGCATTGAATATACTGAGTATATCTCAAAATTGATTTTTGTCAGGACCACTTGTGTAGATATTGCTAATGTCACATTCTACAATTACCTCAAATAGTTCTCTGGAAGAGGCTTTGTAGGCTTGGATATCCTTCCCCATAGAATTAAGTCTATTATGTTAGTTGATGAACCAATGGATGGAATTTAAAATGAAGGTTATGTCTTGTATTGATTCTTTCTTAATTAGATCTTTGAACTTATCTTAGACCTCTTAAATAGGAATAAGATTATCTTGGTAATATGATGCATCACATGACAATTTGCAAAGTGAATCCTCGATATCATACACTACATATGTAACCTTGTCATATGTTCTCTTGTCCTTCTCAATAATTCCACTAAGTATTCTAATTCTAAATTTAGCTTCACATTCCATCTTATTATGTTCCAAATGGTTTTTCATTATTTTCTCAAACATGAGGGTGTCACTCTTTATGAAGTCAATGGCCAATAATTTTGTAAAGTAGGGGTTCAAAATTTTAACCTCTTCTTTATATTTACATATCTCTACATTTAGAGATGTAAGATCATCCTTCAATGTCTTATAGTAGGCCATGGCTAGCCCTATTACTCTATTCCATTTTGTGATTAGTTCCTCAACCTAGTCTTTTGTATCTCTTCCCATGGTACTAATCTTTATCATTACCTCAAATGTTTCTTTATCCAGAAATTTAGAGAGAGATTGGGTTGGATGGGAAGATTCAGGTGGATTTGATGGGTTTATGAATTTTCTTCAGGTATTTGTCAATTTCTAAACTTTTTTATTTAGATCATCTTTATTAACCTTGTCAATATCCATGTTCTGAAAAGGATAAATTATACTTGTCTTTACATCATGTTTTAGTCTTTCTCTTGATGCACGACCTAGGTGTACCTTAGATACCTGGTAATCCCCCACCACTAAATCTTCTTTTTGTTTTTTAGGTGGTAAAAATTCTATCTACACATATTTCTCCCTTATTACACCATATGATATTCTTTAGATAGTTTTTGCACCTCTCTTTGGATGCTTCAAATAAACCAAAATCTAGAGTGTTGGGAGATATCATTTCTTTCCTCTTCTTAGATACTGATTATGCCAACCAACTTGGAATGGATACCAATGAATCCTATGATATTCTAATACCATTATTATCTATGAGTATACAACTAAAAGTATTACACTAGTGGTCACCATAAAAAGTGTCATATCTGCCACTAATATTTCTACTAAGTCCTCAGATGATGATTTGGATATATCTTCCCCATTAGTGGGTTAAGTAGACATAGTTATGTGAGTGGACATCTATATTTACACCTCTTTGGTGGGAGTTTGGGTTAATGTGAGATTTGAATAAGGAAATGATTCTTGTATGTGTAGAGTGGATGTGATTATACAAGGTGTGTAAATTTGAAATGACATAGGTAGAGAGGTAGGCAAATGTGGTTGGAACAAGGGAACCTATATAAGGGTGGTGTCTAACGTATCAAAGGAATCTATAAATGTATTAGGAAAAACTAGAGTGGAATTAATGGAAAGTGTAATGGAAGATGAAGATAGATTTATATCCATCTTAGTAATTGTGATGGCTAGTAGGACTATAGTTAGAATGATTGTGTCTTTAGCCATGTATTATTGGGTGGTGTTGGTGATAAATGGGGTGGTATTGAATATAGGGTATGATGTGTAAGTGATTTTGGAAGAGTGAGGTGAAGGTTGAGTTGTAATAACACACTATGTTGACTAGCTAACTTCTAAAGGAGTCACTTGCACTAATTAGTAAAATTAAGGAACAATTACTTTCACTAGTGGGCTAGTAGAGAGAAGAAGGGTAATTTCTTGTGTTCAATGGACAATAGAGATAGGAGGGATTACTTGTGTTGGTTGGACAATAGTTATGTCCCCTATAGAAATTGATAGCGATTGATCTATTGGTTGGGTTGTTGGCTCTTAGCTACTAGAAGAAACACTTATTGCCTTCTACTTTTGCTTCTAATTATGTGAGACAATTAACCCCATTGCTTGATCTACTTGAGTTTCACTTCTATAACCCTCTATTATTATTATTTACACTATATCCTTATCTTTTGATTCTCTTAACTTGTCTATGATATTCATGATCTCATTAGTTATTTTAACCGCCTTGCTCGTTAACCAATCTAGTGTTTTATTCATAACTTTAGTGGTTTTGTCTAATAAGGAGAAGGATTTAGGTGTAGACCCCTTGAGTTGAGTAAGAGGTTGGAGGTATATTTTATTATCATAATATACCCTATCCATTGGTTATTCCTCATCTTACAAATCTTCTAGAACTAATGCCATATTATAATTCCTAATTTTTTCTAGGGTTATTCTAGAATAATCTCTCAACATCACCTCTTATTCATCCTCCTTATCATCCCAATAATATTCATAAAATGGAGTGTGGGAATATGAGGAACTCACTATACTAGTAAAATAACCAATCATATCATAGAAGGGCCTAACATCGAGAGACCTCAAGGTTATATGGCTCATCTCTGCATCCACATATTTGGCCTTAGATAGAGAAGGTCAAGTGTATCTCCTTATACTCATAGGGAAGTGTATCTTTGTCTTGTGCCTTCTTGATAATAACTTATGGGCTTCCACTAGTTGTCTCATAAGTTCCATTAAGGCCCATTTGTCACTTACATATCTAGGAAGGGTGTAGGGACACCCACTAAAATCACCAATTTTTATGTATAGTGTGTATGAAAATAAATAAAGTATGACCCTCAATTTTTAAGTTCTATTGTTACATATTCATTAAACCTTATCCTCTCTTGATCTTGTTCAAACATGGTTATGATGCAGTAGATTAAGGAATCATTAACTCTTCTAAATTGTGGTTTGCTCCCCTCAAAATTGAGGTTAGGATAATATCTATAAACTTTCTTGATGTGATTTGGCACTTTGTTCAATCTTTGTAATGCCCTCCCTTTTGCTAAAATATGGAAACGTTAGGAGTTCATATAAAATTTGACTATAATTTGAACCTCCATAAATTGTTTATGAATGAAATCATTGATTAATTGGGCCTAATGAATGTATTATTTATTATAATGGATTACCCATATATACTAGTACATAATTCTTTGCATTTGGGCTCCCTATAACTTAGTGTAAGAGTGTAATAATATATCCTACTTCATCCTTGAAGTTTATCCTAGATAGGGTCTTAGGCAATTTATGGCTAAAGATTTAAGGGTTTTTAACCACTATTTGTTTAAAATTTGCAAATAGGTTGAGTTATTATCTTGATAGAAATTTTTGGAGGAATCAAGGGAAATATCTATGTAGCTTTCAAATTATAGGATTAAAAACATAATACCAATGAAATTTGGATCTAGATTCAGAATCTTCTCCCCTTTATCATTTACTACTTCTCTCTTCTCATCATCATAATATTTAGCCATGGTGAGCACAAGCTTAAGTATTTGCAATGATAGTGGGAAGGATACATATTGAGGTAACTCACTATCATAAATTATCTAAATCTAATCATTCTTGAATTCTACATTGATTTTGGTCCAAAATTTTTCTAGGTCTATGTGACCTAGATTTGTGTCAAATATTTCATTGATGTTTGAATTCAGGCTAGATGGGACACCATGACCATTTGAATTAAACTACATCTCTTTTCTAGACATGTACACTAGTTAAAAGGGTAATGAAAACCAACTATTGAGTTGGTTAGGATTTAGAATTGCAATTACAGGTTATTTTCCCACTTTGAACTTGGTGGGGTTTGGTTATGCTTATGTAGAGGTTTAGTTTCTATGGGAATAGAATGGAAAATAATAGTTGTAAATTACAACCATATGGTCCAATAAGGTTTTATCCTATAATTATACTTGAAAAGTCATACCAAAGGTCTGATGAGGTTACAATTTTTAATTACACATGAGATCTACGATGGGAACTCAGAGTGATAAAGTAAAGGGAATCTCTATGTAGATTTAAATGGGGGTTTTAAGGTGTTTCTTCATTTCAAATTTATGTGGGGTTTTAGTTTGTAATATAAACATATATTTTCACTTATATTTTAGGAAAATTTAAATAAAATCCTAAGTATGACATATACCTAAAAGAATCTAGTCAAATTTAACAATAAGATTCTAACAAGTGCAAGTAAAATTGGAAAATTGTAAAATTTTCAAGCAAAATAGAACTATAAATAAAGATGATGTTTCAAAATGTTTGTGAAAAAACCTAATTACAATTTAGGAAATGATTAAACCTTGATGAAAATAATAATGATGGTAAATGACATGGAAAATACCAAAAGAAAAGGTAGGTGACCTAGAGGAATACCATGGATTCATGTGTAAGGATTTACAATGGATAGATCTAGTGCTCATTAATCGATAATGGAGGTTTGATTCATGGCATGGTGATGCTTGGCTTCGGGCTCTAGTTCATGATATCACTTGATGATGGAGATTTAGTTTTGATTTTCAATGTTAACTAACAATAAAAAAACTAAATTTTACTAACCAACCCTTTATTAATGCCAAGCATGCTGATTAATTGCATTAGATGGATGTATAAGTAGGAAAGCGGGTCCATATAGTCACTTTACAATATTGTAAGTTTATAATTTTACAATTTGTTTTTCATTCTCCAATTTTTATTGAGGGGGTTGTTAGAGTAAATAAATTCTCTTGGAGGTGGGTAGTAAGATCCCAATTACACTTTAAAACTTTGTAAAGTTATAAATTGTAGCAAGAGTTTTGATTCCCATTGGGTCATAAAAAAAAGGTGAGAAGTAGAGTCTACATTGCACTTTTCATCTTTACAAGTTATAAATTTTAACATGATTTTTGATTCCCACTATGTCTTGATTAAGAGTATAAAGTGGAGTCTAGATTATAGTTTACAACTTTGTAAAGTTATAAATTATAATGCGAGTTTTGATTCCTACTAGGTATTAGGTAAGAGGGAAAGTGGAGGTTTGGTGCACTTTACAATATTGCAGAGGTAAAAAAATTCGTATAAATATCTAGTTTCTACTTGGGTCTTGGAAAACGTATTTAGGCCATTTTTAAAGCTTTTTCTCAAAAAAATGATGGGTCTCCCTTAAGGTATGACGTGTTTTGAGGTTAAAGGCACAAAATATCAACATTGTTAGTGACCTTTGTTGGGTGATTACCTATTAATAAAATATTCCCAGTACCCTTCTAGTTCATAGGGCATGGAGTCATTTGAAGTTTAACACATTCTACTTGGAGAATAAATATAATTAGGGATTGCCTAAAACAAGAAATAAAATAGCAAAAAAAAAAAAAAAAAACTAAGGAAACAAAACTCCAAATGAGTTTTGAAGTGTTCAAAAGGTACTTATTTATAGGAAAACAAACTAATCCTAACATGTACAAAGATTTAGAAAGAATTCCAACCTCAGAAGCACACTTTGAGGTATATCCCATTGACTAGGATAGTTAACTCTGATCCATCAAGCTCGGATAGTTGGAATGCATTGGATCCTTTGCAATGAGTTATGATGTATGGACCACTCCATATTGCATCAAACCTTATATGTTTACCTAGTTTGTCCCTTTTAACATCCCATTTTAGAATCATGTCTCCTTCATTAAAGATCCTGTTAGATAATTTCTTGTCAAAATTTCTCTTTACTTCAGCCTAATTTGCTTATAGAACTTGCATTAACTAGTTTCTAACCTCTTCCAACTATATGAGATCTACCAATATTATGGTAATTACATCATCTTAAATCAATTTCAAATAATGATTGAGTTATATATATAATCACTATATGCAATTAGAAATGCATCATGTCTATAAATCAATCCTATCTTTGAGAAGATAGATCATACCATACACTTCTGATTAGGGATAATACATTAGATAATAAAAATCATGACCAATATGGGGATCCATTAGATCCAATTAGGGAATCTCTAATCATAATACACAATGCTAAGGAGGCTTCCAACCCTCGAATAAATCACAATCATGTAATAACCCTAAGGAAGTCCTATGTCTTGATATCTCACTAAACTAATAACAAGTAAAGGAAATCTAATCTATTTATCGCCAAACCTTGTGGCACAAAGTGGGGTTAGAAATAATAAAATTAAACATGCACAAAAGACATATAATTAGATCAATGTATACATAATCCTAATGCATGAAATATAAGTACAAATGCATATCTATCTAATCTTATAAAGGAGAAACAATGTTAAGAATACTTATCTTTGAAGATGAACCTTCTGATCTTCAATCTATCCCTTGGCTAAGCTTATTCACAATAAGTTGTTGTGGTATGTAAGAATGACAAAGACAAATAAGATCTAGGCTACATAACATATCAATGCATCCAAAATACTTCTCCACAAGATAAGATATGTATCTCCAAAGAAATTAGGAACCCTTAAGCTTGATCCTCAAGTATAATGGTCAATAAAAATATGTGAAATAGTTCTTACTTTTTATTTTCTCTAAATAATGGTCAAATGATATTATATATAAAGGCATATTTAATCATAATCCCATCTAAAAGTTTTAGCTGACATGGTTGACCCAATCGACCTACCATAATTTTGGACAAGAATTCACTAGGTTATAAGATATGTCAGCCAAGAGCTGGTCTATACCATATGTTAATTTTACCTAGAACTATACAAGGTTGACCTAGTTGATCTAGTATAGGAAACTAGGACTAAAACTATATAGATTCAATAGTGTCAACCTAGTATAGTGAATATTTGAAAGGTGGTTAAGGTTATGAAAATGGGGATAAAAGGTACAAAAGGACTAAGGAGTGTGGAAAATAGAATAACAAGCTTATGAATAAAGTTTTCAAGAGACAATTTTGTAGATAACAAGTGTAAAAAGGGACAACAATATTGTGTAGCATCAATGGTCTACCCACCCCTTTCCTAGTGCACCCCTTAAGGCATACACTTAGAGAGATTGAGACTTGATGGGTTCCTACAATATACAAAGTTTTAGTAAGTGATAAAAATTTGAAAATATGATAACACATAACACTGATGCTAAGTAAAATGCAGTAAGGATCAAATAAGATGAATGAAAGGATAAATTGAGAGACACATACCTTTACTTACCTTAGTGATGTATATAAATAAGGAGACAACAAGAGAAGTGAAGGCATTTAAATATGAATAAAATAAGGCAAAACTATAGAGATTAGTGTAAAAAAGAGTGAAAAATTGAAATGTTTGGAATAGAGGTATACATTAGTGAAAAAATGAGCTAGTAGAGACAAAGATACGAGGGTTTTAGAAAAATTTTCAAATGAGGATTATTAAGGCAAAGTTAGAAAAAAATATTGAGGGCATGTGAATGACAAAATTATGGTAAATAAATGACAAATGATTGAAAATGTATGTAGAACAAACTAAATCATGTTTGGAAAGCATGTAAAACATAAATGGAAAAAAAGAATGTAGAACATACTAATTCACGTTGGAAAGTATGTAAAACATAAATGATAAAATTAAGCATAATTCAAGATATATCTAACATCTATATGGAAGTAAGTAACAAGTAACCCCATGTAAGATAAGCATGTCAAATAAAACATAAAGAAAAAAATGAATAACTAAAAATGAAATGTAATTTAAGATGTAAGACAAACATGAAGAAGTCATACATAAAGAAAAAAATATAAGAATGCCAAATTTCATATGTAAGATAAGTGAAGTCTACATAAATTAAATAAAAACATGATAGCTAAAAGAAAATAAAAATCTCTAAAGGTTGAAAAATCAAATTTAGTTCTTGTTCTAAGATGTAATGTAAGAAAACACAACCATTTAATGACATGACTCATATTACAATGAGATGGTATGGTAAGAAAATGGTGTAAGGATGTTTGTGAGGAAGGCATGGTCCTATCCAAGGTCTGACAATGCAACTCATAAACTATAAACCAAGTGGAGTAATAAGGTAGATGTGATTAAAGATGTGATTGGATAAAAATAATATCTAATAATGGAAATATAAGGAAAATATGATGTAAATAAGGAATTTGAGGCACTGCATGGGCAATGTGAACATCCTTAGCAAGAATGAGATGCACTAGGTAAGTGAGAAAGACTCAAAACTATCAACACCAAGGACTTAGGACATTTTGACTAATGAACACAAAGCTTGGGATAAAAAGTGAAGTATATAGATAATCCCATGAAGGCTATATGCATGAAAATTAAAATGGACATACCTTCCCACAATGTGTTCCTCATTCCTTAGGACCCCTTATAGAGTCATCGGTCTATTGTGAAGATTGGGTACTTCCATGAAAAAGTACATAGCACTAAAATAATTTTTTAATTCTCCTTTTCTAATTTAATAGTCTACCACATCCTAATGGACCTCGTCTCTATCGTGAGGCCAACTTTACCGTTTGAGATTTCACTAGAAGAAGGAGATATGCTTAGTATCATGTATTTTAGCATCCTTTAACTTTTGAAAAGTTTGAATGTTGCCTTTTAGATCATTTCCTTTTGTTTATATTTTATTTTTTTGGATTTTAACTTGTTTTGGGTTTTTATATTCCTCCTCCATATGGATTTTCAAAACCAAACATGGTTATTAAAAATGAAAAACATAAGATATTTGGTCACTAGATAAAAGGACATAAAGAGCAAGGTGTTTAAAGACTCTTAGATCTACCCACAAGTAAATGTGTAATCTCAAAATTGACCGATGTAAGCCTTAAATGAAAGGAAATAAGGGAAATATGGAGATCATGAGAGATCCATATATGTAATAAGTGATAAATGATGAATATGCTCATAGCTGATCATAAGGAGGTAAAATAAATTTATGGAAGAGATAGGGCTATGCTTATGATAGTCATGTCACTAGAGAATCCATGATAACCTATAACAGATCTAACACAAGCACCAATGAAAGTAGTAGTCATAAAAAAAAGTGATTTAAATATGTTTTAATGTGGTAATTTATGGGGAAGGCCAAGTGATATCCATGGTCCTACACTATAACACACAAGGTGAACATTAATGAGGTGAATGGTAAATAAGGCGGAAAATAATCATAAAGCTACTAAGGCAAAGAATGATATAAAAAGACAAAAATGTAAGAGATATATAAGGATCAAAATTAAAATAAATGCCAAATGTAATGTGTAACAAAACCAAATAATGTAAAGGAAAATAATGATGATAGTAAAGTGGAACTAAAAGAATTAAAGTGCACAAAAACAAAGAAAAATGAGAAAACAATAAAAGTAAGATCTATGCTAGCAACTATATCAAAGATGAGCATGTGAAATACAAGTCTATAAGTCTCAGAAGGTTTTTTAAAGCTAAATGTGTTTGTTATCATGTATTTTAGAACACCAGTGGGAATCATAAGATGCCCCAATGGATAAGCGGATGTAGGGATGGGCATTGCAAGATTCCCTAACATGTGAGGTAGAGTGAGGTAACATTTAACCATGAAAATTATTTGCATTAGGTTGGTAGGTGCATTTTTAAATAGGTAAAAGTGTTGGTTTGTTGATTTTAAGGATGTTTAATGTGACATATGATGTGTGGGAGAGGTATGAAGAGATAAACAAGGACCACATATGATATACTTTGGAGTATGCCTTTTAACTAGGTACTTTTTTAGTTCATGTGACCTAATAGGTTGAGGTTCAATGGATGAACTAATATGTTTAAATTTGTTCATGTTAGCTACCCTTTCTTTCTTGGTATAATAAGAAAGATCAATTATGGTTTGAGTAACATTAGTGGATGAGGTGTAGGTATGGGATAATTTTTATTGTTCGTTAGGTAGATGATGTTGATGTGATTATGGTTCTTGAGATAAAAGATGAGAAGCTTAAAGATAGTGTTGATAATGTTGTTTTGTGAGAGTATCAAGATTGAAATGTAGACCAAGAAAAGAAGAAATAATAAATCAGTGAAGATCTTGATAAGACTCATGAGAATGACCTATCATAGCATGCCACCAATAAAAATTATCAAGATTTTACAATTTTGGAGGAGGTTTCAAAGGATCAAAATACATGGGTTTAGAGGGTGGAAACTTCTTCTTAAGTTGTTCTAAACTCAAGAGAGGGTGGGTTGGGTTAAAATTGGTTGAATTGGATGCTCCATTTTGAGGTTAGGGAGGCTTGAATAAATAAATATTATGAAAAAATGATTGGAAAGGTTATTTAATAATTGTTTGAGGTGTTTCAAATTCAGTCATAAGAAAGTATTGCTTTTTTTCTTGGTCTAATGCTTCATCTAAAGTTTTAGCTGAAAATATTTGAACTTTTTATTGAAGGCCAGCTTTAAGAGCAGTGAAAAATAGTTTTAAAAGAGTATAATTATTAATTTTATGGTCCAATTTTTGAGTGAGAGACTTATATCTTTTGATGTAAGTATGAGAAGATTCATAAGGAAGTTAATTGGCATTGATGAAATAGCTAAGGTAATTTCTAGGAAGGCCATCATGTTGGAATTCATTTACTAGATCATTAACTAAATACTCTAGTTGTGAAATGGAATATCTAGGAATTTGGTTATACCATTCAAGTGCATCACCAACAAATGTTTTGAATAAGACCTTGGTGGTAGCAAAGGTGTTAATTTGGACCCATTCCTTATAGAGATTACCAAAAGACTTAAGAAAGATAGTAGGGTCCTTAGTCCCATTATATGTGATAGTTGGCCAAATGTTTCTAATATATATGGATGCAGTAAATGGGGATAATGGTTTGTGTTGACCAATTTTGGTCTACATACCAAATTTTTCCTAGTCTAAGAATTTAGTAGAAGTAGTAAAATGTCTAAATAAGTAATTTGTAGAGGCCATATCTCACACATGTGGAATTATCAAGAAAAAGTGATCACATGGGTTTATCCAACTTAGTCCCTAGTTATTATGCACTATGTTTTAGATCATCCACTAAAGCACAGTGAAGTCGTGCATGTTCAAATTTGGCTCTTTAGTTAGATTTCACTAAGTTCCCCACACTTAGACAAATAAACTACATCATCATCAAGATGTCATGTGGGAATGAATAAATCAATTAAATTGAACATTTTATATCTTCAATTAGAAGGCTCTTGAGACCAATAGATCAAATAGGTTCATCCATTTTAGTTTTAATAAAATATCTTGAAAATTTGGTGCCTCTATGAATTTTATTCTTCAAGTTATAGGCCTTCGAAGTTGGACCTGCAACATAAGATGTTCATACTAACGTCAAAATGAAGCTTGGGTAAAAATCTATCTATGATTAAATTTGATAATCTATGGGATGCCAATTACATTCATGAAAATTTTAAATGATGATCATGTGAACATCAAAATAAATCTCATTAAAAAATCATGTGAGCTTAAAATTAATAGTTTGTGGGACATCAAATACGTTTGTGTACACATCAAATGATGTTAGCATAAATGTCAATTTTAATCAAGGTAATTAACTATTTGGGTTCAATATGTCCTTAAAAGGCTTGAATTTGGTTGATATTTAATGGTTTATGGGATCCCTCATACTGACACATAAGATCTAACAATTTTTACTAGAGTCAACCAAGTTAAAAGGTCCCCAGTTTAAAGCCTTTAAATATCTACAAGTTATACATAATATAATGGTGTGGGGTAATCAATCCAAAATCTAACAGAGTGAAATAACTAATAAAATAATGGGTCAAAGCTAAATCAAGGGCTCATGCTCAATCATACCAAATATTTGATGGAACACAAGAACTTATAGGAATGTGGAACTAGGGAGATATATGGTACACATGAACTCATACATCTTGATTAGATGGTGAGCATGAGTAAAACTAGTTAACAAATCTAAAGAGCTAATGAGTCAAATATAAGTGGTATAAGCACATTCAATTGGAAAAAAAATCAATGGCCCATGAGCATATTTACATAGATAGATCAATAGATCAAGGTAGAGTCAATAAGTTCGCATATCTATGGAGCTAATGAACATAAATATATTTGATCATGATGTAGATAGTCCAAGTTGGTAGTCGATAGCTAATAAGTGAGAATGATCTTGGGATATTTTTTATGAAAGTTAAATAATTTTAAATATACCTAGGCAAACCAAATGTCAAAGATCTAATCTTAGAGTTGAACCAGGGCCTTAGTTTATAGATCAAGCATTTTCATTAATGATCTATATAATAGATCTTTTAGGTCTAATACAAAATTCAAGGATGGACCAGTTACCATGAAGCAAATTCAAGAATTTTTTAGACTTTCATAGATATTGTGACTATGCGAAAACCAATGGTCTAACACTAGTTTTCACATATAGTAGACCTATGTCTTTCCTATCATAATTGATATTTTTTGATAATTCAAGTATTGTTCACCACATAATGCATATGTGGCACTTTTCGTCCAATTTTAAGACATGATCATCATTAATAGATCAAGTGGAAGTAACATGGAGTCCAGAGATAATGACTGAGTGGATGAATAAGGATAGTGAGCATTCAATTATTTTATAAGGCCTTTGAAATTGTGCCTTCTTGATAAGATCATGACTTAGCTGCATCCTTGAATTGGTGTTAATCCATAATAAGTGGTTGGTCCTTTTCCAATGCAAATTTATCTCTCTCTCTCTTTTATATAAATACAAGATTCTAAGATTTAAAATTGATCCATCTATCTCTCTTTTTGCTATGACTAGACTCTATAAAAAATTATACTGTAATACCTTTTGATGCAATAAATATTGAATTCTATCATTTTATAAGCTATATTGAAGTGTTTTGTATGAATTAATTCATTATTTTTGAGTTAATATATGTTCCTCACTTATGTCTAAGTTTTTCTCACCTGTAGGAAGGGCTTAATAGTCTCATAGGTCATTATAAGCACAATGTATAGTTTATTATCTAGTTTGATAGTGGATATTTGCTCTCTCTTACTAATATGGTAACTAATTGATGTTTTTTTCTAAAATATTTATGTGATATTGACGTTATTTCATTTTAAAAATGTATCATAGTGAGTTTTGTGTGAGTTGGAGTGATAAAATAATTGATGAATCCCAACTTTTTTTTACATGTTTTTATAAGGTTTGTTAATTCTCTCTCCCTTTTCCAAGAAGGTAATAGTTTGAGTTTAGTGTAAGTGATAGATCCTTAAATAAGGTGGCCTTATCCTAAGGTCTGATCTACTTTTAGGATACCCATAGCCTAAGATTAGTCCCATGGACTAGATTTGACTAGGAAGATCTGAACAATCCCCTCCTCAGCTAGGGTGAAAATATAGAGCCCTAATAGTTTTGGCATGCCTAGTGGGACCATAGGTTTCTTTGGTATAATTGATGTTTGAATATTGATAAAAAATATCTAAAATAGTAGGAGAGATCTACCATCATAAAAAGTTTAAAATCTTTTAGGTCATAGAGCTCATAACATCTTTTAGACAATGCTTTCATGCGAAAGTTACAAGAAAATCATCAAGTAAAGGTACTTATTTTGAACATATTTAATTTCCTCCTACTTATTATAAAATATCAAGATTCAATAACAAAAGGCTTTATCCTCCAACAGAGTATTTATCTTCTAGTTACTCTATTGTTTTAGTCTAATCTATTGTCCCCATAAACCAATTCCATTTTGCCCAAATGGTTATTAGGAATCAAGTGTTTATCCAATTTAATAATGGTAGTCCCTTGAATTTGGCCCAATATGATGACATTCCTATGTCTATTCTAAAATATATCCCTTTCTTCTTTTGAGAATGGGATAGAACTAATGCTATTGAACATATCCAATATATTGCCAATCTATGTTTTATTCATAATGTTCCTCAAGATAATGTGCCTATCAAATTACTTACCACCTCTTTCAAAGGAAAGGCATTACAATGGTATAGGAATCTTCCTTTGACCTCCATTTTTACTTGGGATGAGTTAGGTGAAAATTTAGCTAAGTAATTTGAAGAAAAGTCTGAGCATCTATCTTTGGTTGAATAATTGACTACCATAAAAAGGTATCCCCATGAGTTCATGTTGAATTTTAACCTCAAATTCTAAAAGACATGGATTAGGATCCCTACATTATTTAGACCATCCCTAGAGTATGCATTTTTGTACTTCTTTAAGGCTTTTATTTTGATATAAGTGTCATGATACATTCCATGGGTGGTAGTCACTTGTCAAATGCCTATGAGATTGCTATCAGATTAGAGAACAACTTTATTCAAGCTAGTAAACTTACTCCAAGGCCTTTAATTCCATTTTTTTTATAATTACAAATTTTTCCTCACCCTCAAGTTACCCAAATTCCATCTATATCCCCTATTACATCTCCAAAAATCCAAGTTTTAGCCCCTCCTAATCAATCTATTGAGATTGGTGATTTGAAAAACATGTTAGAAGATTTCAAACATGAAATTGTTTCACTCAAGAGACAATAGTACCAAGGTAGACCTTATTAGTAGCAAAACTAGAGTATCTATTAGTCTTTCAATAAAAAAATACCACCTTGTCAAGGTTTCAAATACAATAGGAAACCTTATAAAAATAAATGAGATATAACCCAAACTAATCCATATACAATCCTTGATCCCAATTTTCCTTCCAACTCAAAATCTATCGCTCCCCAGAATAACTTAATGCAAGATCTAGGTTGGTAGCCTTCCAGTCCAAATAACATTTAGAATCAAGCTTTGGTGTCATAAGAGATTACCATGTGACATATGACACAAGAAGATTTCCTTCTTTAAGGTGGTAAATATCAAGACATGAATATGTAAATATCTGGAAAAGATCAACAAGTTATAGGGAAGCCTCATGCTATCGATATTAATTGGCATTTGGATGATCACATTATGTTCAACCAAGTTGGTAAAACTAGAAACATAAATGGTCAAGTGGTATCTCTAACTATAACTAAAATAATATTAGTTGAAGAAGCTTAAGATGTGAGCAATACTTCTAGTATTCCTAATTTTGTGTCAAATAATATCAAAGATCAAGTTGTTGTTCCTATAGCATAGAATATTTAGAGCATAGAGATAGTGAAAGTTCCCCAAATTCCCCTAACTAGAGAATAACATAGAATATTCAGATCATATAAGCTTGGAATTGTCTATGAGGCATGATAAAATACCTAAAGATGACATTAAATGTTTTCCCCAATGTTATTATTCATCAAGATGTAGTTGTAGTAGACCTACCTCTGTATTTTTTCATGTGTCTATCAAGAGATTTTACTTCAAAAAATAGAGGATATTTGTCAGATGATTAAACCTATCTAATGTTTAGAACTAGGTATGGCACTAAGGTGACAATACATCGTAAACCTATTACAATATTTAATTTTGAGACATATATTCCAAGCATGGTGAACACTAATTGTGTTATCTTAGACAATGTGTTAGAAAATAATGAGGTTAAATCTGAATCACCTCTAGATGGAGTCCTAGATCTATTCCTTAATGAATGGGCCACTGATTTACATGAGCATGATACATAAAATTTAATTTAATAAAAATTAATTGGTGTCTATTGTCTTCATGAAAATGATGCACCAATTCTAACACTGAGTAAAGATGAGTAGCCTAATGATGGTCTGTGGCAGCTATATTTTGATGGATCCAAGAACAAACATGGCACTGTAGCTAGAATGTTGTTAATTTCTCTAGATAATCAAAGTTATTTTTATTCTCTCAAGTTTTATTTTGGTTATTCAAATAATTTCACTAAATATGAAGCACTAGTGCATCATTTACAATGGGCAAGAAAGATGAAGGTTAATTCCTTACAAGTCTTTAGAGATAGTGAACTAGTATTTCACCAATTAAGGGTACTTAATATATGCAATAACCCACTACTTAGGTATTATAAGCATAGATTATGGGACCTAGTTTAATAATTTCAAGCCTTAAATATTCAAGTCATATCAAGAAATTAGAATAAGCATGTAGACATGTTGGTTTCTATTGGATCACAATTTAGTATCCTAGATAATATAAAAAGGGACAAAGTCCAATCACACATCAAGGTAGTTGTGATACCTTATATCATAGACAACCATGATAATTTAAAATTATTTGAAGATGATGTCCATATTTTCATATTCTTATAAGAGGAAGTTGAATTTTCCTCAAGAAACCAAGACAAGCATTTATAGAAGTATGATGATCAAATTATGCAGTTAAAGACAAACAAGTTGCCTAAAGAACTAATCACCTTGGAAAATATATTCAATAGAGATGATGAATTAAGAAAATATAAGTTTTATTTATCAAACAAGGTGGAACATTACACAAATTTATAGATTAAAACTAGCAAAAATTAAAGCTACGTAAAGTTTACACATCTTCAAAGAAAGAATATTTTATTAAGTTATGTTCAAATTTTGTAGATGTCTTTGTAGGTAATACAGTGACCTTAAAGGTTTTGATCCAAATATAGCTCAACATAGCATTGAGTTAGAAGATGATACTAGGCCAGTCAAACAAAGGCAAAGGCCAATTAGTCTAAAGATTGAACCTCTAATGAGAGTTTAACTGCATAAGCTCATTGATTCAACCATAATATTTCTAATTAAGCACTCAAATTGGGTAGAAAACCTTATTTTAGTATGGAAAAATAATGGTGAAATAAGGTTGTGTTAACTTTCATGACTTAAACAAGGCCTCTCTTAAAGATCACTATCCATTGCCATCAATGGAATAGATTTTAAATCTAGTTATAAGTTCAAAAAGGTTCTCTTTATTGGATGGTTATAGTGGATATAACCAAATTCTGATTAAATAAGAAGACCAGTACAAAATAGCCTTCACCACAAAGTGGGGGACATTTGCTTAGAGAAATATGTCTTTTGGTTTATCTAATTTTGGAGACACTTTTTAGAAGGCTATGGACATGTCATTTTAGGGTCTCCTCAACAAGTTTATTCTTGTTTATCTAGATGACATAACAATATTCTCTAAAATCACAAATGAGCATATGATTCATCTTAGATAGCTATTTGAAAGGTGCAGAGAATTTGGAGTGTCTTTGAACCCCAAAAAGTGTGTTTTATTTGTTCATGAAGGTAGTATTCTTGGACATGTCATTTCAAATAAAGGTACAAGCATAGACCCAGATAGGATGCAATCAATTCTTGCATTATCATTGCTTAAGAATAGGAAAGCTTTACAAATATTTTTAGGAAAGATTAAATTCATAAGTAGATGCATTTTAAATTTTGATAATTTAGCTAGGTCACTTATGACCATGTTAAATAAAGGTTAGAGTTTAAATTCATCTAAATAAGGGGTGATTTTTTTCGAAGAAATCAGAAAAGCTGTAGCTAGTGCTCTTGAACCTTGATATTACAAAAGATTTCTTATTATATAGCTATGTTAGCCTTGACACAATATCAGGTATTCTTATGTAGTAGAATAAAGAGACTTTAGAGTAGCCAATAACCTTTTTCAGTCAAGGCTTATAATAACATGACATAAGGTATTATTTTACTAAGAAGCTTGTTTTTTTAGTTATAAGGTCTCTTAAAAAGTTTAGGTACTTGTTATCCAATAATAATATACATTTGATGGTTTCACATCCAAGTGTCGAATACTTTATTTTGAACAAAGATATAAGTGAAAAAAGAGCTATTTGGATAACCAAGGTCATGTAATATG
Source organism: Torreya grandis (assembly GCA_037957365.1). Lineage (NCBI taxonomy): Eukaryota > Viridiplantae > Streptophyta > Pinopsida > Cupressales > Taxaceae > Torreya > Torreya grandis. The sequence goes on from JARHVA010000816.1 coordinate 4,286,954, forward strand.
ACATTGAGATCAAAGTCATAAAGTTGGTTAGAGGTAAAGGACTCTATGAACATCTAGCCCATGACTTGCAGGAGTCTAATGAACATGTTATGGTGTCAAATGATTAAAAACTTGTAAGTAATTAGGCCTCAAATTCTAATTGGTTCCAATATATGGTAATATATATAAAATATGGTATTTATCCTTCTCATCTCACTCCTTCAAAGAGGAGATATTTCAGATTACAATCAATTCTTTTTCTCCTTATCGATAATGTATTATTTAATAAGGATATCAATGGTATAATACTAAGATGCATAGAAATAGGTTAAAAATAGAAGTTACTTGAGAAATTCCATGATGGACATGGTGGAGGACATTACTCAATCATGATTACAACTCACAAGATCATGAGAGGTGGGTATTACTAGCCAAGTTTATTTTATGATTGCCATGAATGGATTAGGAAATTTAGATAGTGTGCCATGTTTATTGGAAAAGTGAGAATTACAGCCTTACCTCTCCAAAAAATTTAAATTAATCAACCCTTTGCCCAATAGGGATTGGATTTTATTGGTGTTATCAACCCCCCATCAAGCTTAGGACACAAGTGGATCCTGATTTCCATAAATTATTTTACCAAATGGACAGAGGTAGTATCATTCAAATAAGCCAATAAAACTAGTGTTTTAGAATTATATTAAGGTTTAATTACTATATTTGGGGTTCCTTCAACTATAATGTTTGATAAGGTTATGGATTTAGAGGATCTAAGATCATCTAGTGGGTAGTTCAACATAGTATTTTTCTGAATACCTCATCAAACTATTATCTACAAGGCAATGGGCTTGTTGAGTCTACCAAAAATAATTTGTTGAATATCATTAGGGGGAATATAGAATACAATCATATATCATGGAATCTCAAATTTAAGTCATCTCTATGCACTAATATGATTACCCATAAAATATCAATTGCCAATTCTTTGTATAAACTAGTATATGATAAGGAAGCAAGAATACCTATTTCTCTTGAATTCAATACTTTAGGATTAATGAATCAGCTTGAGTTTTGGATACTGAGCCAATAGAAATAAGATATGTTGAGCTCGTGGATCTAGAGGAGACAAGGTATCAGTCCATGTTGTTTATGGAGGCTCATCAAGTAATGACAAAGAGATATTTTGACAAAGGAACTTCTTTAAGAAGTTTCTAAGAAGGATATTTTATCCTCAAGTTGAATGAGGATAGATCCAAGCCAAAAAAACACACAAAATTTGATTGTATTTGAAGTGTACCATATATAGTTTCTAGTTGTAAATCCCACAACACTTTCTAGCACATAAGGATGAATGGTGAATAACTTCCTATCCCAGTCAATGGGATATATCTCAAACACTGCTATTAAAGAAATATAAGTCCCTTGTACATATTTTTTTCTTGTTTTATAACACATTATTTAGTTTCAATTCTATTATTTCTAATATGTCTTCTTTCTTGCACAATCATTCAATAGTTTAGTTACTTTTATTTTTTAGGTTAGTTTCCCTTTTAGTTTGTTTTCTTTCCCTGTTTCTGGGTTTTTTTTTGTCTTTGCAAGTCAAGAGGTTGTATTATAGTCATGTAATGGTCCATGTATTATCTATGATGACCCAAGAGTTTATGTATATGGTATGAGTCCTCAATCATAGTAGGGCATTGCTACCCAGCCAAGTTGTTAAAGATGTTGACCAATTTTGGTCTACATACCAAATTTTGCCTAGTCTAAGAATTCAGTGGAAGTAGAAAAAAGTCTAAATAGGAAATTTACAAAGGCCATATCTCACATGTGTGGTAGTCTCAGGAAAAAGTGATCACATGGGTTTGTTCATATTGGTCCCTAGTTGCTACATGCTAAGTTTTAGATCATCTACCAAAGCATAGTGAAGTTGTGAATGTTCAAAGTTGTCTCTTCAGTTAGATTTTACTAAGTTTCCCCATACTTAGCCAAATGAACTAGACTGTCATCAGGATGTCATGCAAGAAAGAATAAATTAATCAAATTGAAAATTTTATATCTTCACTCGGAAGAATCCTAGGACCAAAATATCAAATAGGTTCATCCCTTTTGATCTCAAGAACATCTCTTGAAAATTTGGTGCCTCCATGAATTTTATGCTTCAATTTATAAGCCTTCAAATTTGGACCTACAACATAAGACATTTGTGATAACGTTAAAATTAAGCTTGGGTAAAAATCTATCTGTGCTTAAATTTGATGGTCTACAGGATGTTAATGACATTTACATGAATGCCAAATGATGGTTATGCAGACATCAAAATAAATCTCAAGAAAAAATCATGCAATCTTAAAATTGATAGTTTATGTGATGTCAAATACACCTATGTGGATGTCAAATGATGTTAGCACAAACATCAATTTTAATCAAGGTAAGTAACTATTTGGGTTCAAAATGTCCTTAAAAGGCCTAAAGTTTCTCAAGATCTAACAGTATATGGGAGCCATCATCATGACCCATAATATCTAATGATATATACTAGAAATAAACAAGTTAAAAGGTCCCTAGGTTAAAGCCTTTAAATATCTACAAATTGGACATAATATAAAGGTATGAGATAATAAACCAAAGAATTGATAAAGTGTAAGAATTGATAAAAATATGGGTCCAAGCTAAATCAAGGACTCATGTCTAATCATACCAATCATCTAATAGAGCACAAGAACTAACAAGAAAGTGGGACTAGGGATATCTATGGTGTGCATAGACTTGTATGTCTTAATTGGATAATGAGTGTGAGTCAAACTAGTTAGTGAATCCAAAGAGCTAATGAGTCAAGGACAAGTGACACAAGCATATTTAGTTGGTATAAAATCAATGAATCATGAGAATCCATACACAAATAGATCAATGGATTTAGGTAGAGTCAATAAGTAAATGTATATGTGGAGCTAATGAACATAAAGATAGTTGATCATGATATAGATAGTTTGAGTTGCCAATTGATAGCCCATAAGAGAGAGTGATCTCAGGATATTTTTAATGAAAGTCGAATAATTTTAAATGGACCTAGGTAAATAAAATGTCAATATTCAAGATTAGAGTTGAACCAGAGTTGAACCAGTACCATAGTTTAGAGACCAAGAATTTCCATTAATGCTCCATATAGTAGATCCTTTGGGTCTAATATAGAAGTCAAGGATGGACTAGTGACCATGAAGTAAAGTCAGGTAATTTGTAGACTTTCATAGATATTGTGACTATGTGAAAACCAATGGTCTAAGATTGGTTTTAACATATAGTATACCTATGTCTCACCTATCATCATTGATTATTTTTGATAATGCAAGTATATTTGGCTCATAATGTAGATTTGGCACTTTTTAGCCAGTTCTAAGATATGATCCTCATCAACATATCAAGTGAAATTAGCATGGATTCCTGAGATAATGACTAGGTAGATGAATAAGGATAGTGAGAATTCAATTATTTTTAAGGACTTTGAAATTATGCCTTCTTGATAAGATCCTAGCTCATACACATCCTCAAATTGGTACTAACCCATCATAAGTGGTTAGTCCTTTTCCAATGTAAATTTCTCTCTCTCTCTCTCTCTCTCTCTCTCTCTCTCTCTCTCTCTCTCTCTCTCTCTCTCTCTCTCTCTCTCTCTCTCTCTCTCTCTCTCTCTCCTTTTTATATAAATGTAGGCTTCTAAGCCTTAAAATTGATCCATTTATCTCTCTTTTTGGTATGACTAAACTCTACCAAAATTTGTACTGCAACACCTTTTGATGCAATAAAGATTGAATTTCATCATTTTCTAAGCAAGATTGAAGTGTGTTTATTAGTTCATGTAATATTATTTTGTGAATATATGTTCCTTGATTATGTCTAAGTTTTTCTAACCTTCAGGAAGGGCTTAATAGTTTCACAGGTCATTATAAGCACAATCTATAGTTTATTATCTAGTTTGAAAGTGGATATTTTCCCTCTCTTACTAATTTGGTAATTGATTAATGCCTTATTATAATATATTTATGTGATATTGATGTTATTTTGTCTAAAAAGTGTCTCATAGTGTCTTTTTTGTGAGTTAGAGTGATCAAATCATTGATTCATCACTATTTTTTTTACATGTTTTTATAAGTTTTGTCAATTATATCTCCCTTTTCCAAGTAGGTGTTAGTTAAGGTTTAGTATAGGTAATATATACATAAGTAATTCAAATTGGTACTAACCCATCATAAGTGGTTAGTCCTTTTCCAATGTAAATTTCTCTCTCTCTCTCTCTCTCTCTCTCTCTCTCTCTCTCTCTCTCTCTCTCTCTCTCTCTCTCTCTCTCTCTCTCTCTCTCTCTCTCTCTCTCTCTCTCTCTCTCTCTCCTTTTTATATAAATGTAGGCTTCTAAGCCTTAAAATTGATCCATTTATCTCTCTTTTTGGTATGACTAAACTCTACCAAAATTTGTACTGCAACACCTTTTGATGCAATAAAGATTGAATTTCATCATTTTATAAGCAAGATTGAAGTGTGTCTATTAATTCATGTAATATTATTTTGTGAATATATGTTCCTTGATTATGTCTAAGTTTTTCTAACCTTCAGGAAGGGCTTAATAGTTTCACAGGTCATTATAAGCACAATCTATAGTTTATTATCTAGTTTGAAAGTGGATATTTGCCCTCTCTTACTAGTTTGGTAATTGATTAATGCCTTATTATAATATATTTATGTGATATTGATGTTATTTTGTATAAAAAGTGTCTCATAGTGTCTTTTTTGTGAGTTAAAGTGATCAAATCATTGATTCATCACTACTTTTTTTACATGTTTTTATAAGTTTTGTCAATTATATCTCCCTTTTCCAAGTAGGTGTTAGTTAAGGTTTAGTATAGGTGATATATACATAAGTAATTCAACCTTATCTAGAGGTTTGATCCACTTTTAGGATACCCACAACCTAAGATTAGTCCCATGTTGGACTAGATTTGAGTAAGAAGGTTTGAACAATCCCCTCCTCAGCTAGGGTACAAATCTAGAACCCCAACAATTCATTTTTAAGGTGTTGGGGATGATATTCCCATTGAAATATAAGAGGAGGAGAAATAAAATTTTGATTTAGTTGAGACATGATGACTTGAGGTGGTTGAATAGTCATGTTTAATAAATGGTGTTGCATGTTCATCATTTGAGAATGATTAGTTATTTCTAGGATGTTGATTTATTAAACTTATGTGTGTAGGAATTTGAGTTGTGTCAATTTGTACATTAGTATTTGAAGGTTGGGTATTATTATTTGTGGGAGGTGGATTATTTGGTGGATGATTCTTTTAGGCATCTAATTCCTAACACCTTTTGTGTTGAAACTATCAATCTTACTCAAATTGTACTCAAATGCATAATCTAGGCCAAAATCGTTTAAACGTGATAAATAGTTCAAACTTGTCATAAAAAGGTGTTGATCTAGTCAAATGTATCCATAAATAGAATAATTCATTTTATGTGATTCCCAACTTTTCTCAAATCATTTCAAATCAAAATGATGATTTCACATTTTGGTGCTCTAGATCACTCTTTTCTTCTAATTCATTAGTACATGTTGCATACCTTTATTTTTATGTGTCAATAACATCCTAAATGGGACATGGTTTTTATGCATCTAACATCACCTTAAAATTACTCCTAAGTCAAATTATGATCTATTAATATTACTTTTTGATAATTTTGATTAATTGTGTACCAATTTGCAAAGAATTGCACTAAAATTGATTAATCTTCTTTAAGCTAATTAATTAAAATCAAGATATTAAGTGGATTTTCCATGGAGGTTATTTATTATTTGATTGTTTTAAATTTATTCTCAATATATATGTCACCTATTGGCATAATCTATGGGGTGGCATCCTAAATCTATGAATGCAACAAATATCAAGATTATGGACACCCATGCCTAATTAATGCCCCTTCCTCCCAAATATTTATGAGGATGTTCATAGATTTAATTGAAAATATTAGATTAATTCATGGATAAAAATCTCAATATTGAGATGGATGGTCATGGTTTATCTTATCCCATTTGGAAAATCTATAAATAGAAGGGCATAAAACATCATTTTAAGCTAAATTATTGTAAACTTATAATGTATAATTATCTCCACAACCTTTCTTTGCGTTGATCATTATGTTTTTTTTTTTTAATATTAATTTAATATACATATAATACATTCCTTATATTTATCATAGGTTATGAATATTGGTCTTTAGATGATGGAATAGCTAGGCATCCATTTTTGACAAAGACAAGAACACTAGATCAAGGGGAAAAACATGCTTGGAGCTGCTCTTGGATGGTGGAATCACTTGGGAAGGTAAAGGTTATTTAATTTATCCTTAATTATTATTTAAAAAACTCATTGGAATAGGTTGGAATATTTTTTTAAGTTATTTATACATTTTTCATGGATCTATTGACTAATGTTTAACTAATCAACTTTGCGATCCAATCCTAGATTTTAGCATACTTGGTGGGACCCTTGAGTCCATAAAATAAAGGAAGACATCATGGAAATTTAAAATTTCCATTTTAGTCATTAAAAATTCCTCAAACAATATTTTTTATGCTTATTTTCCCATATTTTTAACATTTTTTGTGCACTTACAAGTTACACAGTGACCACCGATGGTTCTTAGTGACCACTGATGGTTAGGACCAAATGACCATGATTGTGTTGAAAAGGAAAATCCATTCAAAAATTTACATTTTGAACATTTTCTAAAGTTTTTTTCTAATAATTTGGGTTTTCTAAGTCTTTGGTCTAAACCAAATCACTATCTAGAAGGTGTCTTTTATAGTTTTTATCCTATCATAGGCTTTTTAAGTTTTTGTTGAAATTATTTCTTGTCAAAAATGTTTTGAGATTTATTCATGGTTATAATGGATAATATGAATCTTTAAGTATCTAGTCTAAATATATTTTGTGATCTAGATGATTTTCATTTTATATATTTTATGCTAACAAGGCTGACAAGTGCTTTTTGTCCAAATATTTTGATGCCTTGAGGTCTATAGGTAACCATTGATGGTTAAGTTTTGACTAGCCATGGTTGGTTAAAACTTGATCTGTGATGGTCTTTTGAGAAGTGGTGATAGTCAAAAAATGACTATCAATAGTCTATGTCCATTAAAAAAATATAGACTCGAGATTAATAAATCCAAGTTTACTTATCTTAAAGTGAAAAGTGCTTCAAAGCTAAACTATGTTATCTAATGTTTTATGCAAGACCAATGAGGAAAGTGATCAATTTGAGCTTAATTAAGTCTTTTTAACCTCCTTTTGGTACTTAAAAATAACTAGTAACTTTACTTTGGTAATTAAGAGTAAATAAATTTCATGTTTATATCGAATGTTTCATGATTATTTTCAAAAGTTTTTGCAACTTAAGGCCAAGGGGCCAAAGAACATCACCAAACACTTCAAATCAATACTTTAAAACCTTACTCACTTCGAAACTTTGTTTTTTTATAACTCATGTGTCATTTCTTGGTTAAATATATTTGATAAAAAAGGAATATGTGCATGTATGCTCTCTCCCATCCCTTATAGGGAACTTGTGGGATCAAAAATGCCATTTTCATCACAAATTGTGTTGTAGTCTAAAGGTGTAAAAAGGAAGTTGTCTAGGCTCTCCCCAAAACTTGCATGGTTTGGGTGATCTAAAAATAACTGTAAATCCTTTTTACTTATTTTTTATTTCATGCATTTTGGATTGTGAGGGGGACTTCATTACCTCCCAAATGTTCTATAGGGAAGTTTTGACTTGGGGCTTCATCTCTTAGAATAATCTTCAACCCCTCTCCATAGGGGGTATAAAAATTAGGATTGCCCCACTAGGATGATGGTTTGAGTGGTTAAACCATGTTTTTTAGTGGTAATCTAAGCCCATAACATATGATCATTTTGGACATCACACTACACTAAGTAAGCAATGGATGTAGTGATTGTGAAAAGGAAAAGACCTTTTCACAACAAGCCATTTTATGCAGATCAAATTGATGTGATGCATCTATTGGTAGCTAATGTAAAATTTAGAACATATGGGATAAATATAAATGGTCAAAAATTTATAAGTTTTAATCAGCCCCACTTTACCACACTTTGTCAGTTTAGGGCTTAGGGTGATTACTTAGTTGTATTTATCTATTTTTGTCTTATTTTACTTAATCTTGATTTGAGTAAAAAAATTCTTGTGAAAAAACATCATAACCAAACATATTGTCCATAATTTCTTAAACAGGGAGGCATTACATTGTCCAAGTGAAAACCAATCTTTTCCTTGTTCAAATTTGTCATGTTAAACATTGTGTCATATTATCTAATTAATTTAGTTATGCTGCCCATTTGAGTATAAACCACTTTACAATTTTTATTTAAGTCCTTAATTGATATTTAAAATTTGAAATTACACTTTTCTAAGTTCATAAGGTTGATGTGTTAAATTAGATTTGTCATTTGCACTTGACTTGAGGTAACTTGGGTTTAATTTCCAATTTGGATTGAAGGTCATTTATAGACTCATTATAATTCTCATCATTGGTATAATTAATTCATATTCCATATCACTCATGTTTTGAGTCCTATAACATATTTTATACTACCATTCCTATTACCATGTGGTGACATTGTGTTGCCTAATGGGTTCTAGTTTTATACTTAGGAATTCTTGCATGTTTTCACATCATGAGTTTCTTGGTTTGCATTATCTCCTTCCTAATCTGAAGGTATTTATTATAATTTTATATTATCAACTCATCAAAGCTGAACAATATTTTATAATATTTATGTATCTCAAGAGTCTACATTATATTGTAATAGTGGCACTCTAGGATTTTTGAGTTATCATACCCTCTTCCAATTCATACAATTTCATATTTACCCAAAGTTTGAGTAATTTCATGAAAACATTATTTTAATTATGTGTCACTACATGACACCCTTATTTTATAGTATATTTGGTGCCTCGATCATTTATTTGGAAGAAAGATTAAAATCCATACCTTGTTTAAATGTTTTCACAACATTATTCTAAATCTAGTCAAATGTATAGAGCAACCCTTTTTAGACATGACTCAAATGTTTGCTCATATTGGGGTCCCTTATGACCCTAAATATGAGGAGAAGCATTATTATTATGGTTAAGATATTTTTTTTAATCTTTGAGGACATCCCTATAATTGATGGATTAAAGGAAAAGTATATTTAGTACCAAGAGAACCAAGATGAAACACTCCTTAGGTTGATAGAATTTGATTTTAGGTTGCCCTTAGATTTTCCTATAAAATAGTTTCACACCTTAGTTATAAAAGGAGAACAACAATGAAATAAATTTCTCTAAAACATCAAAAACACAAACATACCTTCTTCCTCTAACAAAGGTAAAAAAATAATTATAGATTCAAAACTAACTAATCAATATTTTGTCACAAAGATTAAGAAATTAAGTCAATGGTATGTCAATCAGCTTATCATAGACTTAAATGACTCTCTAGTTGCTACTTCAATTCACAATAAAGATTTCAATTAATAAGCAAATGTGATTGAACCTATGCAACAAACATTGGTTGAGAATACACCAATGAGAGATAAAAGTGTCTCAAATGAATAGATTAAGATGAAAGAGGTTGTGAAAAATGTTTAATTGGACATAGAACATACATTATTTAACCATCAAGAGTCTCTTCTCAACTTGAAAAATTAGAGAACATAACATTAAATTCAAATTGAGGAAATCCATCAAGATACTTTGGTTAGTTCATCTAAACCAACATGTACAATGGTGAATAAAAAAATAAATCCCCAAAACCAATATAACATGGTTGATTTAAGGAAATGGATTCCTAGGAATCAACCACTTACCTACTCAACTCAAGGTGAACCAAAACCAAGTCAAGGATCATAAGGTGTACATATCTACCAAATCCACACAACAACATGGGATCATAACACCCCAAAAACAACAATAGGGTCACATACCACCCCAAAATCATTATGTTTCACCTATGAACATACCAAACATGCAAGAGTGGAACTCCATGAAAGATATTTTGACATCATTGGAGATGAATAATAGAGTTAAAAAATATAAGTTTGATGATATATTTCTATATCCATTTGATCTATCTATTATCTAAGTCCCCTTTACATCTAATTTTGAGGTACCAAAGTTTGATAAATATAAAGGAAAGGGGGACCCATGTGAACACATTCAATAATATTTTTGTATTGTGCCAAGAGGTTGATTATACTAGTATGTACTTACTTTGATTATTTCTATAAATTTTAGCAAGGAAATCTTTAGATTGGATACTTAAGTTACCCAAGGGATCAGTTTTATATTATAATGACTTTTCTAATAGTTTCATCAACCATTTATTCTACAACATTGAGCATGAATTGACCAATGTTGACTTGTGCAAAGTCAAACAACATGATGGAGAGAGATTCACTACATAATCATAAAAATGAATAGCATTAGTAGGTCAATTTCAACATAATTTTATAGACAAATACTTGGAAAACATATTTTCATAGAACTTGCATCCTAAGGTCATGCACAATCTACATTTAGCATGTGATAACTCATTTAAGGAAATTATCAACAAGGGTGTACAGATTGAGAAGGCTCTTATTTCTAAGGGCCTTGTCAAGATTTTCATACATGTTCAAACATAAAATCTGACCCAATATTCTAGTCCAATGGTTATGCAATATAAGTCGAAGGGCTTTAACAAGAACAAAAACATGGTTGGAAATGGAGTGACTAAGACAAGGTATGTACAAATGGTGCAGGCTCTACCAGCCCTAAATGTATAATTATCACCTCCTAATATACCACATAATTTGTATATAAAACCTTTATGGAGGACAAACCATGAAAATTTTAGGGTCTTTATAAAATGGGGAGAGCCAATTGAAATAGTTTTCCAAAAGATTGTGGTAGCTAACCTGATTGTATGACTAGAACGAAGACCATTTTCTCAAGATCAACCAAAACTAGATTGGTACAAAGAGAATGAATGGTGAAACTTTCATTGTGTTTCTGGTCATGGTGCATATCATTTCATATAATTAAAAGATATTATCGAAGATCTCATTGAGAGTGATGAAGTTCAGATTAATTTTTCTCCTAATCAAGACAAAAATTAGGATGTGGGAATCTACAAGGACCCCTTTCCTTGATATAAAAAACCACCACCAAGGAACATCCAAAACTAAGGATAGAGGCAGAGTCAAAACCAATATTAGGGTCAAAATAATAATTAGCATGAGCATAATCATGAGCATAATACCCATACTAAAAATTTGGGTTACAACAACATTCCTTATAACTATAACACTATGGGATGTATTTATACAACCCACATTACCACTATTACCATCAGACCACATGAACCTTTTCATGATCCACATATTATGAGACCATTTATTATAAGGTTAGCACCCTTTCTCTCTAGTAATACCATGTTGAGTTCACATAATTCAATTTTGACTCCATTTGCATGGGTTACTATTTCTAGATAGCACCCTTCCTCTAGTTATAATGGCTCCTTGCCAACTCAAAACTAAAATAATGTAACTATAAACTTTCAAGTCACCTTCCAAGGCCATTAGCCTTTGGTTTATGATTATATTGGCTCCCCACTACCTCTAAGTTGCATAATCACAATTAGATGCTTGTGGGTTACTTTCTAGGGTTGTTCATTTACTTCTTCCATGGAACCCAATGTGAAAATTGAACCAATAGATCCAAATTCAACTACTATACCAACTAAAGCTAAGCCATTTCATCCCAATATTGAAAACCCTGATAGTCTATTAGACTAATTAAGTAAAACCCCTACATAGATTTATATCTTAGACCTCTTGTAGATATCTAAAGTCCATATAACTATCTTGAACAATCTTTTGCAAAAATCCAATATTACTAATGATATAAATCCTAAATATTTCAAGATCCTTGTGGGACATTTGTCTTCATTTCATCAAAATTTGATCAAAAAGACATTTCTACACTTAGAGTGAGCCATAATAACCCACTATACATTGAAGTAATCATTAAAAACCATAAGATCAAGTGGGTTATTATAGATAATAGTTTGGGCATGAACATCTTATCTCTTAAGCTGGAATGAAGATTGGGATACACTACAAAAGACAATTAGCCAGAAATGATCACCATCAAGGCTTATGAAAATGCCAAAAAGGTGTTTACTGACACTATTTGGTTGCCAATCATTGATGGGTCCATTTCACATCATACATTACTTCATATTATGGACATTAAATTGCCTTATAACATACTTCTTAGTCATCCTTGGATCTATGAAGTGATGGTTTTTCCCTCCACTTTACATCAATGCCTTAAGTTTCCCCATGATGGGATCGAGGTTAATATTCCCACCAATAAACAATCTTAATAGTATTGCAAACATCTTGAGGTTGGGTTCCATAATTATAACTATTGTCTAGGTTTTGAATTCATTATAAAGAAGAAAAAGGCTATAGTTTTGCATCAACCTCCATCTAATTATATCAATCCTAGTGATCTCACTTCCACTTCAGCTAATCCATTTCCCATAACTCTTGTGAAATAGGTTATTATTAAATATGTGGGCATTTACATGTATAGTCTTAAGGACACCTTCCATGTTGTAAAGTTGTCTAAAATTCTAAAAACATTTGGTAAGCCTAAACCTTCAAAGAATACTATGGAACTAACATGATTTGGCAATAGAATAGAAAATAATGAAAACTACCTATGGTTTTTGTACCTAATATCATGCCAAAAAAAGATGGAGAGGCTTTTACAAAGGGAGACTAGTTATATTATGAAGGTCTTACTAATCACTTTTATAATCCAAATTATCATATCCCTAATCAAATCATATATCATCTTGATTATATAAGAAGTGGCCTTGGCCCATGATCACGAGGAATCCTAGAACCATTAATAGCTAGAGTACCTAATTTGAATCATGGTCTCAAATTTATATCAGTTGGGGGTGACCTCATAATTTTTGATAGTGATTATTTTGAATTGAATAGTGATGAGACTCTCGGTAGTGACAAAGAATCCCATTATATCCTTTTTGATGAGCTTGATGACACTAACCTATTCTATTCTAATACCATTTTGACCTTAACTATTGGATCTTCCCATCCTAAAGTAAGATCCACCATTGGAGCTTCCCCTAATGAAGTCAAACCCCATACCTTTATTGGATCTTCCCATCCTAAAGAAAACCATCATTATTACCTATGCCTTTGGCATCCTAAACTCATTGATTGGAACCAAAAAAATTAATTCATAAAGATTGATGAATTTCAAAATGAAGAATCAATTGCAAAATACATGGACCTACGAGATGGATTGCCCATTGGCAATCATAATTAAGGATTTGATTTTTCATTAGATACTTCTACCTACTTTGGAGAGAAGTTAAAATTTCTTGGTCATAATATAGATAAAACATTGAGATATTCATGTGAAAACCTCTTTTAGGAACTCATCAATTAGGGAAAAATTAAAGAAATAGACAAGACTTTGAATGAAAACTTGTTTCAAGAAAGAAATTTTTGTCATCCCCTTAGGAAGTATAAGGTCCATCTAGTCCAAGTTATATATCTAGTACAAGTATCTATTTATAACAACAACAAATGTTTGAGCATCTCACTCTTGAGTTTATATAGTTTTTTGCTACTTGGCCTTTAACTAAGATGGTAGATTTTGATTCATCACATTATCTAGAACTTTAGGAAGAACAAGAAGAAGATGGAGTAGAAGAAGATCATAATGATCATACCTTGCCTATAATTCTAGAATATGGATCCAAACTCTTCATAGAGAACACAATGGAAGTGAACCTGGGAACCTGTTAGGATCCCAAAGTTGTTTATCTTGGAGCTTCCCTTAATAAAGTGTAACATGAATAAATTTTATCCCTCTTAAGGGATTATATTGACACCTTTGCATGGGCATACTTTGACATTCCAAGATTAGACACATATTTGGTTATGTATGGCCTCGTTATCAATGTTGATGCTAAAATAGTCATGTAGAAGTTGAGGAATATGTATCCATGCATCACTCTATTGGTTAAAGTAGAAATGGAAAGGTTTTTAGGAGTAGGTTTTATTATATAGATGAATTATTTCAAATGGATTTAAAACATAGTTCTAGTGAGTAAAAAGATTCTAGGTATATGTATTTGTACTTATTTTAGAGATATCAATAAATCATGCCCCAAAGATGATTTTTATCTACCCAAAATTGACATGATCATTGACTCAACTACTGGGTATGAGATGTTCTCATTAATGGATAGATTTTCAAGATATAATCCTATCAAGATAACCCAAGAAGATCAACATAAGACTATGTTCACCACTCTATGGGGAACATTTTAATACCAAGTCATTCCATTTGGCTTGAAGAACATTGGAGCCACATATCAGTGTTCCATGACTATCATATTCCATGACATGATGCATGATATTGTTGAGGACTATGTTGATGATATACTATAAAAATCAAGAACAAGAGATGTACATCCTAATATTTTATGAAGAATCTTTGAGAGGCTTCATAAATATAAAGTCTACCTAAATCCTAAAAAGTGTGTCTTTGGTGTCACTTCGGGGAAACTGTTAAGTTTTATTATACCACAAAGAGGGATCAAATTCAACCCTACCAAGGTTAAGACCATTTTGGAAATGTCTCCAACAAACAATATTAAATAGTTACAAAGCCTACAAGGAAAGATCTAATATATATGTAGTTTTAATTCTCAATTGGTAGAGAAGTGCCACCCATTTAACCATATCGTGAAGAAAAGGATCACGTCTCAATGGGATGAATATTATCACATAGCATTTTCAAAACTCAAGACATACTTGGCCAATCCACCAATCTTGAGACTGCCAACACCTGGATGACCACTACTTCTTTACATATCTACAATAGAGCATGCATTGGGGACATTTTGGGCCCAAAATTATGATAAAGATAAATAACATGTAGTCTAATGTATAACCCACACTCTAGTGTCTTATGAACACAATTATATGACTTTTGAGAAGGTATGTTTAGCTATGGTGTCTACTACTCAATAATTGTAACATTATATGCTAAATAATAAACTATTGTCATTGCCAAGGTGGATCCTCTCAAATTCTTATTATCTAAAGAATCTCTTCAATGAAACATGGATAAGTGGTTCATCCTCCTAAGTGAATTTGAAATTTAGTATAATAATTATAAATTAATCAAGGGGTAGGTTATTGTTGATCGACTTGTAGATGTTCTTATCAAAGACACTCAATAGCTAAAATTCAATTTCCAAATGATTCTATTATTGAAATGGAACAAGAATCACAGGAACTTGAATAATGGAGGATATCTTTTTATCAATCATTTACATCCCATGGATCTAGAGCCATCATATTATTGATTACACCCCAAGAGATATGATTCCTAAAGAATTTCATATATAATTTCATTGTATGAACAATATGGCTGAGAATGAGGCATTGATTATAGGGATTCACCTTGCCATATAGTGAAATATTTAGTTCTTAAAATTATATGGTGATTCTTAATTAATAATCAATCATACCACTAATCAATATCAAACCAGAGATGACAAACTTGTTCCATAAAAGCAAATTTTTTATAACCTTAAAGGTCATTTTAAATTTCTACAAGTTAAACAAGTACCAAAGGCCAACAAAAAATCAGCTGATGTAATGACAATCATTAGATCCATGATATAGATTGATATTAGTGATAAATAATATCAATTCTTGATTGAAAATATTATTTAACCTACACATATTATACTAGATTCAGAAAGGGTATACACCATTATTGGTCCCAATCCCCTACCTGAATTACCATGGTTCCAATATTTTAATGACTACTTCCATGATCATGTTTTCCCAATCAGCCTATCAATTAATAGATATAAACTCTTCCTTTAATCATTAATAATGTTATACCCTCCTTAGAAACATGATTTATCATAAAGACTATGATGGAATGTTTTTTTGTTATTTATCTTCAAGAGAATCCAAACTAGCACTGAGGGAGGTTCATGAAGGAATGTGTGGTGTTCACACCAATGGTGTAGTCTTATCAAATAAGCTCCTTACAACAAGATATTATTGGAAAAAAATAGAGATTGATGATGGAAATTATGTAATCAAATGCATTCCTTGTCATCAACATGGAAATTTGATACATGCACCTTATTTATAACTAAAGCAAATCACAATACCATGGTTGTTCTCCACTTGGGGAATATATCTTATCAGGAAAATAAACCCAACATATTTAGATGGACATAAACACATTTTAATTGCCAATGATTACTTTATTAATTAGATCAAGGCCATTCCTCTCACTTATGTCATCAGGAAGTAGATATAAAAATTCATCCATTACCATATAATCTATTGATATGGCATCCCATCTTGCCTTATATCTGATAATAGTAGATCCTTTGTAAATAGATATGTCAAAGACATTTGTGAAAAATTAAAGATCAAGCATAAGAAATCAACTCAATATAACCCATAAGGAAATAGATAAGTTGAGGCATCTAACAAGACCATTATATCCATTTTAAAGAAGATTATCAATGATTTTGGCTATAATTGGCACTTGCAAATCTTTCCTAACTTTTGGGATTATTGAACTAGTCGTCAAACCCCTATAATATCTACTCCATACTCCCTTGTTTTTGACACATAAGATATTATCTCAATCAATATAGAGTTGACATCATTACATTTATCATTACAACATATCAAAGATGATGAGGACTATAGAGTCTTAAGGCTACAAGAACTAGAATTTATTAATGATAAGTGTTTGGCTACCCTAGAGAACTTACAAGCCTATCAGAATAGATTATAGAGAATCTATAATAAGTACATTCTCCCTCAGCAGTTTGAGATTGGTGATTTGGTCTTATAATATAACCGAAAGGACATAAATTGTGAATGCAAGAAAACAGGTAAGTTTAAACCTCATTGGTTGGGAACATATGTTATCACGACAAACCATAGATCAGGGGCATATCGATTGACCACTCTAAATGGTGAATAAATCATAGAGCCCATGAAAATTATGCATCTTAAGAGGTTATACACATGAATAACTTAAAATTATTTTCTATAAGACCCCTTAATTTGGGGAAACTTATGTTGAAGTAATTTTATCCTACTATTTTTATACTACCCTGGACTGCTCTCACATAAGCCCTATTATTTTCATGACTCTGGATAGTGAAATATTTTGGACCATTGATATCCTAAACACATTTTATCCTACCCTATACTTCTCTTTGAGAACCCTATTATTTGTACCATTTTTCTCAAGAACTTTATTCTTTATCCCACCCTAGTTCATCCATTTGTTGGACCCTATTATTTGGACTATTCTCTTTGAGAACCATATTCTTCATTATGTCTTGGGCTTGTTTTAACCTGAACACTTTTGTCCCTGAACCAATTTTTATCTTTATTATGTCTCATCAACATTATGAACACCTTCAATTCAATTTCTATAAAGAAATTTATCTAGAATAATATTTCACAGCTTCTTCTACAGAAAGGAATTTTTTTTAATCTTGGGATCTTTACTTGGTACATGGTTATTCATATTGATTTCATGTTGCACACTATTCTATCATTATTTTTTTCTCTTTGGTGAACATTGTTGTCTTCTTAGGATCCTTGGTGTTACCAATTTATGAGCATGTGTTGTTATATCTGGCTTACCAGTTTATTAGAACTTCTAATCTTGTATGAGCATCTCCTTGAATAGTTGATTGTCCTTTGTACACATTTTATCCCAAAAACACAAAAAAAATTATAAAATGATCCATAAAAGAACCAAAACATTGTCTTAAACTTTTTTACATTATGATCCCCATGCTATTACAATTTTACAAGCAAATTAAGTCTCATTGGCTTGCTAGTTTGCAAGTAATTTATCCCACATGCTTGCCATTTTTCAATATAATTATCCCTCATCCCACCATGTCATGCTCTTGCCTTTTTTCAAGTAATTAAGTCTTTCTATCTTTCTATTTTTATGTCATCTTGTCCTACCAACTTGCCATTTTTCAAGACCAATCTTATTTTTCATGTCTTCCCTTTTATTATACAATATTAATCATATGTTGTGGTCATCACCTTTTTCTTATATCCCACTTCCTAGGAAAAATACATTTGGCTTGAAGTTTATGTTAAAACATGCATCCATGAAACTATGTAGACAACATCTACTTGTCTTATACATCTAGAGTCAATTTAGCCAACCTCTTTCTCTTTTTCTATTCCCCCATTTCTTCTTTCATTGTTCCTCTTTAATTAGGGAAAAAAAAATTCATCCTTTTTCTTTGTTATGTTGTGGTGGAAAATAACACCTCTACTACACATACATGAATAATTATTTTCAAACTGCACTAACTTGGTTTTTGTTTGTGTGTGATTATTTGAGTTTTTTTAGTGTTTTGATATTTTTTCTTAGTGTTTTTTTGTGTTTTCTTATCTCTTCCTTTATTTATTCTCATTTTATCCTT
Organism: Torreya grandis; assembly: GCA_037957365.1. NCBI lineage: Eukaryota > Viridiplantae > Streptophyta > Pinopsida > Cupressales > Taxaceae > Torreya > Torreya grandis. The sequence goes on from JARHVA010000816.1 coordinate 4,305,576, forward strand.
TTATTAATTCTTATCTCAACATGGACTTGTGTTTCACTATTTGATTTTTCTCTTCTCATTTATTTTCAATAAAATCTTGATGGTCCACATAGATCTTGATTCTTTATATCTTGATCTCATGTTATTAAGTTGTTCTTATTTTGTTTTTAAACATTATTATTCCTAATTTAATCTTGATTGTTCATATCTTGATTTAATTTAGGTCTATTTATGTTTATATTTTTCTTTGTCTTTACTTTTTTGTCAAAATGTAAATAGTTGTAACTTTGGTTTTGGTCATTTTTTACCATTATCTTTAGTTATAGGTATTCACATTTGAACTAGTTCAGTGCAATTTAAATGTCATGTCCTCATGAGTTATTCATACGTATGATGCCTACCTTATTTTACTATATCAAGAAATTTGTAGTCTAGATTCAAGTCTTAACATCAACACAACTTTGATGAAAAGATCTCAATATAACTATGCATAAACTAGGCTCAATAGGTTTAGCACCTGACTCTATGCTTATAAATGCATCTCTTCACATACATCATGAGTCTAATCAATTTTTGGTTAGTTTTCATCATCCCTCATTCCATTATCTCCCAATTTTGGGTGAAAAACATTGGCTTGAGGTCCATTTGGACTAGGTAAGAAGCACTTAATTTCTATTGAGGTTAGCTTGGCCCTATTTAATTCCTCTTTTCATTTATTTTATCCCTTTTTACATCTTCATATACTTGGTTTTTATCAATTTCATAGCCATTATACCATCACATCTATATTTGTGCCCACTCATTTTAATCTATGTTTTAGGTTATATCCTTGAGCTAATTACTTATCAATTTTACCATGCTGGGGCATAATATTTGATTTGGTTAACAAATCTTAATCAGACCTATAAGGGTAAGACCATTATTTGTTCTTTATTAATGATAAAATTAGCCTTATTAGGGCACAACTGTCTTATCATGATCAAATTTGCTATACTAGGACACCTCTTATTATCATCTCTTTGAAGAGCACATTATCATTTTCCTCTAATTTCAATATCTCCACACTTTTGCCCATGATGACAATTTTTTAGTGTGCAACTTATCTTGGGATTGATAAATGTCATAAGCACATAGCTTGCACTCTCAAATTGGGTGCATTAAAAGTATGTCACTTATATGTTTGGATTGAATCCTTCACATTCCCCCCATCTTTGGGGCACATTATACCTCTAATTATATTTGGATCATTGATGATAACCATGTTTACAAGCATTAACTCATCTAGATGTGATCTATTCCATGGGTTAATCTCTCACTTTCCCTCTCTTTTTGAGAGTCCATCCTTATCTTTCATCCTAGTATGTCCTCTCAAGGGGGAATCATTGGTCATTTACATTTTTTCTTAAATATCTCACTACACCTTCTCCAACAGGGGAAAAATGTAGACATCCAATTCCTAATAGCTTTTGTGTTGAAATTGTCAATCTTACTCAAATTACACTCAAATGCAAAATTTAGGCCAAAATCACGTAAATGCACTAAATGGTTTGAAATTTTTGTATACAAATTATGATTTATACCAATGCATCCCTAAATGGGGTAATACATTTTATGTGATTCCTAACTTTTCTCAAATAATTTAGAGTTGAAATATTAATTTTGCATTTTAGTGTTTTGGATCACTTGTTTATTATAATTCATTAGTACACATCATGTACCTTTTTTTAATGTTTCGGTAACATCCTAAATGGGATCATGGTTTATAGTCATCTAAAATCACCTTCCAATTCCTCTCAAGTCAAATTATGACCCAGTAATATGACTTTTTGATCATTTTGATTAATTGTACACTAATTTCCAAAGAATTTCTCTAAAATTAATTAATATTATTTAGGATAATTAATTTAAATCAAGATTGAAAGTGTATCTTCCATGGAGGTTATTGATTATTTCATTATTGGAAATTGATTCTCAATATCTACATCACCTAGTGATATAATCTATGGGGAGGCATCCTCAAGCCATAAATGCAATAAATATCAAGATTATGGAGACCCATCCCTAATTAATGCCCCTTCCTCCAAAACATTTATGAGTATATTTATATATTTAATTTCAAATATTAATATTAATTGATGGACACACATCTCAATCTTGATATGTATGTTCATGGTTGATCTTAGCCCATTTGGAAAATTTATAAATAAAAAGGCATAGAACATCATTTTAAAGCTAAATTATTGTAAACTTATAATTTAGACTTATCTTCACATCATTTATTTGTGTTGATCATTATTTTCTATTTGAAATATTAATTTTATAGGCATAGAATAAATATTCCTTATCTTAAGCCTAGGCTATGCATAGTGGTCTTGAGATGATGGAAGAGCTCAACATCCATTGTTTACAAAGACAAAAATACTAGATCAAGGGGGAAACATGGTTGGATCCACTCTTGGATTGTAGAATCAATTGGGAAGGTAAAGGTTATTTTATTTCTTTTATTTTTCCTTCATTATCATTAGAAAACCCCACAAAATAGGTTGACTTAGTTTCTCATGTTATTTATGCATTCTTTCTGTTTTCATGACTAGTGTTTGATTGAAAACCTTTGTAAACCAACACTAAAATTACCACATTTTTATTGGGAGGAGTATTAAAATGAAGGACCTCAAATAAATTACATTGTGTAGTGATTAGTTTTGGATTAGGAGAAAATGAAGGAAGAAAGTGAATAGTTTCATCTGAAGTAATAAAATAAGTGATGTTATTGATCTAAATCCTTGATTATGCAATGTTATTAACTACAGGAAGGTTGAAAATATGACATCATTATGAGATAAGGATACATAACCACAGACATAATATTTATAAAAGAAAATATATAGGAAGGAATAGACAAGAGTATAGAGTTGACAATGTTGACCTATAAAAGGAAACTGAGGTTGAAAACTATATAGAGTTGATAGTGTCAACCTAGTACTATAAATAGAGGTTGAAAATTGTAAAAATTCAATAGTGTAAACCTAATAATATAAATAGAGGATAAAAACTATATACAATCGATAGTGTTGACCTAATATTGGAGATAGAGGCTAAAAACTATACAAGGTCGACAATGTCGACCTAGTACTAGAAACAAGAGATAGAAAAGTTTAAAGAGTTGATAGGGTTGACCTAGTACTATAAATATGAGCTTAAAAAGTTTAAAAAGTTATAGGATTGACCTAGTACTATAGGTAGGGGAAAAATAGACATTGTTTAAGAGATTATGTTGAGCAGAATTACTATGTACTGAAACAAGAAATTTTATTCAAGTACTTTTGAAAGAAGTAAATATAAGGAAAAAAAATAAATTAGGTCAATGAGGATGATCCAATTAAGGCACAAAACAAAAAAAATTACACCAATATAGGCTAATGCTTTTTTTTTAAGATAACATACATCATCAAACATCAATCATTCAAATTTTAAAGTAAATTCTAACTAAGTGGTCATCCTAAATGTTGTTAGATTATTAGAGTATAATATTAGATGTGATAGGAAGTTAGTTATAAATAAGGAACCAAAAAGCAATATATGGATGTTTTCAGGATGTTTAGCCTAAAATGGATCTATATTGGTAATGGTACTAGTTTAGTATTGGGACCTACCCTGTCACTTCACACATTTTAATGATAAGGGTGTCAGGTGCTTATCCAATATATACCATTAACCATGTGTTTATACATGGCTAGAAAAACAAGTTGGATTCCCCCTTATTCATGAAATCCAAATTAATAGGCCTTGGGTAGATAATTTTTAAAGTGAGTTTTAAGATTTTTTGATTTAGTAGTGTGTGTATAAAAGATAAAATAGTGTAACTAAATGTTGTATGAAATAAAAAATTCATCATGTATATAAATCAATCCTAACTCAGATAAGATAGATCATACCAAACAATTGTTATTGGGGACATATTTGTTAAGTAGGAACTTGACCGATATGTGGATCCACTAGAACCAATTAGGGGAGTTCTTACCATAATATACCATGTTAGGGAGGGTTTTAAATCCTTCATTCAAGAACAATTATTAAATAACCCTAACAAAGTCCTATGTTTTGATATCTCACTAAACTAATAACAAGTAAATCTAATCTAGTGCTCACCAAATCTTGTGGCACAACATGAGGGCTTAATAAACAAACAAAACATGTATAAGAGAATATCAATTAATTTATGTCTAAGTAAAGCCATAATACATGGAATATGAAGAGTAGTATTATTTGAAGCCAATACTTATGCTAATTATATCTACTAAAGAGAGGAGCAAAGTTAGAGAATACTTACTTGAAAGATGGACCCATAGAGACTCAATATCTCCCTTGGATAAAGGGGATTTGCAAGAGGTTTTTGTGGTTTGTAAAGATAAAAATAAAGGCCAAATAATATGATACTTATCCACAAGACTATATTGTTCAAGTAGAAACCCTAAGATAAGACTCCTCAAGTAGAATGGTGGAAGATTAGATTATAAATAAGTATGAGTGAATAATAACTATTGATTCCATATTGAAATAATGATGAAATTATCTTGTATATATAGATGGATTTGACCTTGAACCCTTCTAAAAATATTATATTATGAGGTCAACCCAGTTGACCTAACATAAGTTTGGATAATTATTCACTAGGTCCTGAGTTAGGTCAGCCAAAGGCCAAACTAGTTCCTAAGTGTAAAATCACTTGAAATTGTACAAGGTCAACCAAGTCAACCTAGTATAGTTGACTAAAAAAGGGTATTAAGTATAGGATGTACTTGTAAATTTGGAAATTTGGGGTGACAAGTGCTATGTTATACCAAATGACCAAGTAAAAAACAAGAGTAAATTAGGTAACCAAAAAGCCAAGGCTACTAAAGATCAAAAAAATCAAGTAAGAAAGGAAAAATCACAAATTCAAACCAAGAATAAATGTCAAAAAGGATTATAATCAAATATCAAATGTAAAATAAAAAATAAAATGGTAAAATAATATTGACGAGTGAGTAATAACAATCCTTGTCACACTTAACAATGGAAAAAGGTGCATGAAAGGGAAAACCACATTATTGAGTGAGAAGTAACAAGCCAACCTCACTCAATAATAGAAAAAGGTATGAACTCAAGTTCCCATAATAGAAGGGTAGTAAAAAATTATAAATGGTAAAATAAATAAAATTTTCTCTAGGAAGGTAGAGCCATTGTTTAAAGAAAGGTAATCCATATTTGGTCAAACATGTTATTTTGCTTTTAAGGATAGATAAAAATGAAAAAAAGTAGTGCTATCATGTTTTTAAGAGATGAATAAAAAGGAAGTAGAGGAGAGGGAAAATAGATCTGGAATCACAACTTTCCTATCAAGAGGGAAATTAAATGGGTGGAGGGGAGAATGAAGGAAAAATTAAGGTAGAGTAAATTTTTATTGAATTCAAGACACTCAAATTAGATTTGTCAAAACAAGAGGAATTTAAAATTTATGGACTCTGAAGAACTTATTTTAGCCACACAAGTCGTAGGTTAACAAATGTAGTATATAGATCATCTCATGAAATATATATGCATGAAAATTAAAATGGACCTACCTTTTCACAACATGTTCATCATTTCTCAAGACCCCTTATAGAGTCATTAGTATACTACAAAGATTAGGTACTTGCATGAGAAAGTAGGTAGCACCATAGAGTTTGTTAAATTTTAATATTCTAATCTACTAGCCTACCATACCCCAATGTCCCTTGGCTCTATGTGAGTTTGAGATTCGATTAGAGATATGAGATGTGTTTGTAATCACATCTTTTGGTGTGATATTTAATTTTAAGATTTGTATGTTGCCTTTTGGATATCATTTCATTTTGTTTCAAATGATTTGTATTTTAAATTTCTTGATGTCATTTTTTATTCCTCCTCTATATATATTTGGAAAATAAAACATGGGTGCTAAAGATAAATTTCATTTGAATACTTGGGACTTAGTTTCTATGAGAGAGAACTTCAGAGAGCATGGGGTCTAAGATTCTCATAAATCTAGGTGAAACAAAAGAACAATCTTGACTTTGATTTTATTTTATTTAATGTGGAGTGAAAGGAAGGGAAATAAAGAGAAATAACACATGAAATAATTTGAATTACTTCAAATCATAAAAAATGTGACAAAGGGTAAAAAAGGGATATAATGATAGTAAAGTGTAACTCCTTATCATACGAATAAGGGAAATGGATGAAAACATGCTAATATAGATTATTGTGAAAATTCCATCTATCAAAATAATTAAAATATAAAGTTGAGAACAAGGATCCAAAAACATATTCTAAAAAGGAATAACACAAGATGGTAATTTTATGAGGAAGGCCAAGTCCTATACATGGTCTAAAACTGTAACTCATAAAAGAGAAACCCATGAAGGTTCAAAAAAACATGTGAAAAGTAAATAGGATAATAAATATGGTATTTTTTAGGAAGGTAAGGTCCTATCCATGGTCTTAGAATATAAATCATAAAAGAGAAATCTAAGGGATGCCAAAAAGTGTGTAATAAGAGAATGAAAATAATGAAGACTATGGTACATCATAAGGAATATTGGGTCCTATCCATGGTTTTATAATGAAAATCATGAGAGAAAGGGGAAACCAAAAGACTAAAACTGAAAGACTAAAGGATTTGTGAAAAGAGAGAACCGTTGTAGAGGGAGAGAACCATGTAAGCAACCTATAAAAAGTTATAGATAGATAGTATATAAAAACCATGAAAAGAAGGGAAGGATCCTACACTAACATCTATACCAAGTATGAACATGTGAAAGACAAGCTTGTGTGTCTTGAAATGTTTTTTGGAGTTGAATTAGTTTGGTACCATGTTAGTTAAAATAAGAGTAGGTGTTGCAAGATAACCCAAAGGGTAAGTAGATGTAGGGATGGGCATCACAAGATGCCCCAAAGTCTGAGAGTATATGTGGGTGGGCATCATAAGATCCATGAAAGGTTAGAGTAATGTGTGGATGGGTATCACAAGATGTCTCACAAGATAAAAAAAGGAAGAAAAGATAAGAAGCAAAGAGAACCCCATATATTGTCTAAATGGATTCAAGTTGTCTAAGAATATTCTGATAGGGGACATGATGCTTGAGAAAAATGAACAAAATGTTAAAAAAGAGAAATAGTATAGAGTTGACTGGGTTGATCTAGTACATAGAAAAAGGTCTAAATTTGATGAAACAAGAATACAGGTTCGATTGAATCAACCTATTTTTGTATCTAAAGGTCCTAAAAGAATATTGTGTCAATAGAGTTATTTGTGTACTAAAATAAGAATAATTTATCAAGTACATATGAAATAAATAAATTAAAGGAAAAACATAATCAATTGGGTCATTGAGGTTGATCTAATTGAGGCACATAACATAGAACCTTACACTAACTCTGGCTAATGCAAGTTTTTGCAATACAACATATAATTGATCAAAGAGCAAGTAGTTAACTTGGAAAGTAAAAGATAACTAAGTGTTCAACCTAAATGTTTTTAGATTATTATATTATAATTTTAAATGTGATAAGAATTTGACTGTAAGTAAAGAACTAGAAAATTATTTAAATATGGTTTCAAGATTTTTGGGTTGAAATGGATTTGTATTGGTAATGGTATTGGCTTGGTATTGGGGCCTAACCCCTCAATTCACGCACCATAGTGATAAGGATGCTAGGTGATTAGCAAAAATATACCATTAACCATGTGTTTATACTTGGCTAAAAAACCAATTCAGTTTCCCCCTTAGTGATTAAATCTAAGTAGGTAGATGTTGGGTAGATAATTGTTAAAGTGCATTTTAAGATTTTTTAATTTGGTAGTCTGTGCATAAAAAAGAGAATAGTGAAACTAATTGATATATTTAAAACCACATAATTATACTATATGATCTATTCTACATATACAAGCAAAAATAAATGAAAGTGTGAACTAATTACTAGCATATAAGTGTTTATTCTAACTTTGAAACACTATATAGTGTTGATTCAGTCGATAGTGTATGCAAAGAATATAAAATAGGGTTGAAAGTTTCACCTTTATACTATGGAAGTAAATGTCTAAAAATGAACTACATCAATAGGTTTGAACCAAATTTATAGATAGAATATAGAATATATAACTACATTGAGAAGGTTGACCTAGTTGACTGTATAAAGGTAGCTTTAAAGACTATAAACTATGAAAAATAGGACTGTATGTAAAGAGAGAGAAGGATAGAAAAGAACCTTGGTTGGTTGGAGGGTGCAAAGAAGTGATATTATTATTGAATAACATTGATTAATACTTGAAAATTCTTCTAATTATGTCAATTGGGTCAACCTAGCTTTGCAAAAACCTATTCCTAATAGCCTAAAAATGTATAGGGTCGACTTGGTTGACCTAATATGCTGAATTGGATTCCTGAAAATGTACAAGGTTAAATGGGTCAACCTAGTCATCTGAAGTAAATGCCTAAAATATTAAAAACCTATATTATGTTGACTAGGTCAACCTTTTAGCCTATACCTAAAGAATAAATTACATAGATAGAACATAGTCATATTGTGAAATTATGTGTTAAACATGTGCATACAAGTTAGTATTATGTTGATACAATTGACCCAACATCAATAATATATTATAATAAAATGATTAAATAATGAAACAAAAACATGAAAGGATTATGTTCACATCAAGTTCACCAAAATGTATGTAATCAAAAATGTATCATGTCTATAAATCAATCCTAACTCAGAGAAGATAGATTATACCATACACTTCTGATTGGGGACACATTTTTTAAGTGGGAACATGACCAATATGGGGATCCACTAGACATGATTAGGGGATCTCTTACCATAATACACAATACTAAGGAGGGTTATAAAACCTCTAGTCAAGGATAATCACTAAATAACCCTAAGGGAGTCCTATTTTTTGATATCTCACTAAACTAATAACAAGTAAATCTAATCTAGTGCTCACCAAAGCTTATGACACAACATGAGGGGCTAGTAAAAAACAAAACATGTATAATAGAATATCAATTAATCTATGTATGAGTAAGACCCTAATACATGGAATATGAAGAGTAGTATTATTCCAATCCAATACTTATGCTACTTATATCTATTAAAGTGAGGTGAAAAGTTAGAGAATACTTACCTGAATGATGAACCCATTGAGACTTAATATCTCCCTTGGCCAAATGGGCTTCACAAGATTTTGTTGTGTTTTTTAAAGATTAGTAATAAAGGCCAAAACATCTAAGACTTATCCACAAGACTATATTCTCTAAGTAGAAACCCTAAGTTAAGACTCCTCAAGTAGAATGGTGGAAGAGTAGATTATAAAGAAGCATGAATGAATAATAAATCTTGATTGAATATTGAAATAATGATGAAATTATCTTGTATATATAGTAAAATTTGACCCTAAACCCTTCCAAAAATAATGGTAGATAGGGTTGAACCAGTTGACCTAACACAATTTTGGATAATTATTCACTAGGTCAGCCAAAGGCTAAACTAGTTTGTAAGTGAAAGTCACCCAAAACTATACAGGGTTGACCCAATTGACCTAGTATAACTAGTTAACAAAAGGGAATTAAGGTGAGGAAAAGAAGTATGGAAAGTGGGAAAATACTGGAGGAGTGTAAAAAGTATTAATAGCTTAGGGAATGGTTTTAGGAGCTAGTTATATTGGTAATAAATGACAATAAGGGATGACAATCCAATGAAGTACCAATGGTCTACCCACCCCTTTCTCGATGTACCCTTTAAGGTATGCACTCAATGAGATTGAATCTTGATGGGTTCTTGTAAGATGTAAAGCATCAGTATTTGATAAAATTTGAAACTATTATGTGTATACAAATAATATATTGAAAACCACATAATTATACTATGGGATCTATTATAATCATGCAAGCAACAAGAAAATAAAGTGTGAGCTAATTAATAACATATAAGTGTTAATTCTAAAATTGAAACATAGTATAATGTTGTTTCATAAGATAGTGTATGTATAGATTACAAAATATAATCAATGATGTCACTACTATACTTCAAAATCAAGGGTCTAAAAAATAACTACATTGATATTATAGACCAAGTTTTCTAGATAGAATATAGAATACAAAACTACATTTATATGGTCGACCTAGTTGACTATACAAGGGTATTTTTAAAGACTACAAACTATAAAAAATATAACTATAATGAACAAAAAAATTATGGAGAAATATAGAAAGGAACCTAGCTAGGTTGGAGGATGCAGAGAAAAATGAGATTGCTATTGAAGTAACCTAATTTATACTTGAAAATTCTACCAACTAGATTAACTAGTTTGACCTAGTTTTATAGTTTCCTATTTGATGAAACCTTGTAAAATTTACTATGTCAATAGGGTCAACTGAGTGTGTTTTTAAGAAGTCTAAAAATGTTTAAAGTCAATTGGGTCAACCTAATAGTTTGATCTAGATGTCTAAAAATGTACTATGTTGACAAAGTCAACCTAGTAGCCTAATCTAGATGTCTAAACATGTACTATGTCAATAGATATGACCTAGTATCTTGATCTAATGAAAAAATTGAATTAATAAATTAGATTCATATTGGTGCAACTATGTGTTAAAATTGTGCACAAAATTTAGATCTATATCGACACTATCAACCTAGTATTACAAATATATCAAAATAAAATGATAAAAATAATCAAAAGTGTTAAATAAAAAATGCAAAGGTTAGATTTATGTCATGTTCACTAGAATTTAATAAATTATAAATGAATCATATCTATAAATAAATCCTAACTCAGAGAAGATACATCATACCATACACTTTTAATTGGGTATACATTATATAATCTATAACATGACCAATATGGGGATATGATAGACCTAATTAGGGGATGTCTTATCACAATACACAATGATAGGGAGGGTTCCAAAGGCTCCAATCAAGAAAAATCATGAAATAACCCCAATGGAGTCCTATGTTTTGATATCTTAGTAAACTAATAATAAGTAAATAAAATCTAATCTAGTGCTCACCAAAGCTTGTGATAAAAAGTGGGGGTTAGAAATAATAAAACTAAACATACATAGAATAAATATACTCACATAAATGTATATGTAATCCTAATGTATGGTTGAGAAGTAAAAATGCATATCTATCAACTCTTACAAAGTAAAAACAAAGTTAATAACACTTACCTTTGAAGATGAACCCATTGAGCCTCAATCTCTCATTTGGACAAGGTTCTTAACAAGAGGTTTTTGTGGTATGTAAAGATGATAAATACAAATAATCTCTAGGATACACAACCTATAAATTCATAAAAAATACTTCTTCATAAGACAAGATCCATATCGACAAAGAAAGTATCAAGCCTTATGTTTTCTCCTCAAGTAGAATGGTTAATACATAGGTGCACAATAGCTATTAATTATTATTCTCATATCTAAATAATGGAAAATGATCTTATATATAGTCATATTTAACCCTAACCCATTCTACAAGTTTCAATTGATAGTGTCAACCCAATCAACCTAGCACAATTTCAGATAAGAATTCACTAGGTCACAGGCTAGGTCAGCCAAGAGCTAACCTAAACCCTAAGTGAATTTTACACAAAACTATACAGGGTTGACCCAATCAACCTAGTACAAGAAACTAGGGATGAAAACTATATAGATTCAATAGTGTTGACCTAGTATAGTGAATATTTAAAAGGGGTTAAGGTTAGGAAAAGGGGGATAAAAAGTCAAAAATGACTGAGGATTGTGAAAGATAGAAGAACAAGCTTAGGAATAAGGTTTTAAGGAGACAAATTTGTAGATAAAAAGTGGAAAAAGGGACAATAATCTTATGAAACACCAATGGTCTACCCACCCCTTTCTTGATGCACCCCTTAAGGCATGCATTAAGAGAGATTGAGACTCAATGGGTTACTTCAAGATACAAAGTGTCATTAAATGATAAAAGTTTGAAAATATTATGTGTATTTAGTAAATATATTAATATTGGAAGTTTATCTTCCCTTCAATAGAACAACATGAATGGAGAATAAATAATGTCTCTTTTAGGAGTGATCTTGTCAGAGCAAAGTACTAAATTCAACTTATTGTGTTATGTCCCCTAGTTATCCTCCATTGTCCTTTTAATAATCCTTATGAGATTTTTGTTGGTAGATTTAGCCAATCTATTACCTTTTAGGTAATAATTGGATTAAGTATTAAAGTAGACATTATGTTTCACTATCTATCCACTCACCTAAATGCCCACAAAATCTTTGGCATTGTCTGAGATAATGGTGTAAAGAACACCAAATCTAGTGACAATGTTATCCATAAATTCCAAAATCGATGCTTCCATGGCATCATTCAATACAAATACTTAATTCCATCTAGGGAAATAATCAATCATTATAAGGACCCATTTATGGTTGGCACTTGATGGTAGATTGATCATGCCAATAATATCATATCCCCATTAAGCAAATTGTTGGTCAGCTTGGATTTCTTGGAGAGGGAGAGCTACTAATTTTTACTTGCCTAAAAATTAGACACATTTCTCATAGTTTTAAATCCATCTATGTGTATTTGTGAATAGGTCATGACAATAATATCCCACTCTCATTATTTTGATGGTAGTGGTCCTTACAGAGAAATGGCCACCCGATAAGCCATCATGAAACTCTTTGAGAACTTTACGGATTTAATCATTCTTGATGCACCTCAACATAACTAGATTAATATATTTCCTAAACAATATCCCATAAACAAGAGAATTTGGAATAGATTAGAGCCTAAAATACCCTTTCTTAAAATGTTGGATCTCAGGTAGGTATTCACTAGTCTAAAGGAAGGGAGTCATGTCATTGATCTAACTATTGATAAAATGAGGATTGGTTGGTTGCATCTCCTATTAAATGTATACTACATTAACATCCTTAATATTATAAGAAATTTGTTCCCATAAGCCTTTTCCTCTTAGAATTTTATTTATTTTAATGATCACATAATATTCCATGACTTTCATGATTCAAATTGCTCTCTTCTCATTTATTTCATAGCTCATGAGGAACTCCTTTATGCTCTGGTGACTAACCATTAGATGAATCTTGTTGTTTGAGAGAATGTGCCCAAACTTTTTGAGATATTTTATTTCTACATACATTTACTTCTCAATAATATTATACCTTTCCTCATAATCCTTTAAGGATTGATCAAAAAATGCTATGGATTATTCCAATTGATCTTTATTTTGTTGGGTTAGAATAGTTGACACGTTGCCTTCCCCTCCAAAATCATAGAAAATGAAATATTTATCATAGTTGGGATTTACAAGGTTTAAATCTTGAGAAATAGTTTACTTGATGGCTTCAAAACTATCCTTTCCTTAATTTTTCCAACTAAAACTAACCCCCTTTTTAAGCATAGCAGTAAGGGGTTTGGCCATGGAGGAAAAATTTGAAATGAACCTCCTTAAGAATTTGATCTTGCCCAGGAAACTTTGTAACCCCTTCTTATGTCTTGAAAGTTCTAGTGAAGATATAAAACTTACTCTCTCTAGGTCTATTGCAAGACCTTATTTTGAAACTATGTGTCCTAATAGTTTCCTTTCATGAACTAGGAATACACACTTTTTTGGATTGATGGAAACTCCAAACCCTTTTCACCTTTCAAAAACTTTCTTAAGGTGATCTAGGTGATTACCAATAGGTTTTCAATAAATATGGATGGGATCTAGATACACCAAGATCATTTCATCGATAAAACCCTTGAAATCCATATCCATGGTCTTTTGAAAGGTAACACTAGTGTTGGTTAGATCAAAATGCATATTATTGTTGGTGTATGTACCCCATTTGGTAGTGAAATTGGTCTTAAACTAGTTGGATACTTGAATCAAGATTTGGTTATATCTATAAAATCCATCTGAAAGGGAAAACCTCTCATATCTAGCTAATATTTGGAGTATTTTATCCATGTGTGGAAAGGGATAATGATCCTTTAAGGACATTTTATTTAGGTCTAAAAAATCTACACAAACCCTGATTTCACCATTCTCTTTCCTAACAAGGACTAAGTCAACAACCCAGAATGAGTGTTTGATAGGGAAAATGATGTTAGCTTCTATCAATTTAGACAACTCACTCTTCATCAAGGGATCTATTTTTGTGTTTATTGGTCTCTATTATTATCTAATAGGTATAGTATATGGGTCAAGCTCTATTGTGTGTTGGACTAAGTTAGGGCCAAAACTACATAGATACTTATAACTCCAAGTGAATTTATCAAATTCTTGACACAATCCAATAACATCTTAATTTTTAGAAGTGTTGCATACATTTTCAATCTTTAAATCTTTGCCTTTTAAGATGACTACAGGCTCATAGTCTTCTTCCTTGACTGTCATATTTTTCTTCTTACCCTTCAGGTAATCATTAGAGTTGAAAATACTTTCTAAAGTAAAAATACCCATGGGTACTTGTTAGTCTTCAGCTGAATTATTTCCTCCCCATATTATTTCTAGATCCTTGATTGATTTTTGTCTAAGAATTCATCATCATCTCATAGAAAATTAATAATTTACTACTCATTGTCAAAAATATGGTAGTTGGTTGCATTGTTAGGGATAAATGGTATCACTATTATTTTTACATGTTGGATGTTGTCCTTCTTAATCTCTTAAGGTAGACTATATTGAAAACCAACTGAGGCCATATGATCAACATCTTTGTTTTGTGCTCTCAGTATCACTTGAATGTTTAATGTGATAAAATCTTCCAATAGGTCCCAAAACATATGTTTGTAAGATCTCAACAAGTTATTCTTAGTCATGCTCTTTGATCTTACTTGGTGAACAATTATTGTATTATCATGAAACACTTGTACTAACTAAATACCCCTTTGTTTGGATAATTAAAGACCTCTATTTAATGCTTAATATTTTTCCACATTATTAGTGTAGTTAAACTAAAGTATAAAAGAATAGAAATAACTTTCCTTTTGGGGATATACTAAAACAATACCATTACCTATACTATTATTACTCCTTGAGCCATCAAAGTACATTTGCCTCATTCCCCTATGATATCTAGCTAGTTTTCCAAGATTTGGGATGATTAAATAATCCTCATGGATGCAATACATAATCAACCCCATTTCATTGACATAGTCATGAGGTTCAAATTAGAGAGTTGATCCTCATTTATCTAGGTGAGTGTTTGGGATTTATTCTATGGGTGTTGAAACTTAATGGTTAATATCCTCTTCTTGGTCTTGCAATGCATAATTCATAACCACATGGTTAGGAGTGTCTGGTTCAGTGTGGTCTTTAGCAATTGGCTCAACTCTTACTATCACTCTAGTCATATATCTTGTCAAGAGAAACATATATTACAATTAGTAGATAGGTACCCTCCCATTTTTGTAGTGAAGTCTCAAGAAAGGTAGATGGTAAAATGGGGAGTACATCAATAAATGAGATGTCTTGGGATATGGATAATCTTGGACATGCATAGATAGTAAGGTTTAGTCCTTTAATAATGGTAATTATTTGGATAATAGTCCCATCCAATTGAACCATGCCTTTCATGATAGGTGTATATTTAATACCAAGTGCATCCACTATTTTCTTAGCCATAATAGATATGCTATCCCCAAATTCAATCATATATTTATGGAAAATATTTTTTCCAACTATGAGTGAAAGGTAAAAAAGGGGAGGCTTACCATTTTTACTTGTTTTTATGTTTGTTTGAGGTTAACACAAGTTAACCATAGTAGTAGGTCCCTTAATGGATACCTTGTCTATTATTTGGAAGTTTTTTAGAGATTCCTAAGTAAATCCCTTTATGTTGGGATTATCAATGTTTCCCATATGGAAACATTCAAATTAGTCTTTTTCATTTGTTCTATAATACTGAAAAGATTGTTACCAACCTTTTTTAGTTAATTTATGGGAGATACATAATCTTTTATGAGATTTGGGGTTAGTAATTTTGAATTTGGTTACCCCATCAGGACATTGGGTGGATTTTGAACCATCTTTATTTTTGAAACATCCTATAAAAATTTTGAATTTGTATCCTGATTAAACCTTTGGGGGTTGATCACCTTTTATTTCCCTTTCCTTGGAGTGTGTATTTTCTACCACTAAACTATCACCATTGATTAATTATTCCTCCTAATTAATGCCAAAAAAATCTTCCTCTTTCCATTTCAAAAGAGTGCTTTCATTTTGAGTAGGCACTTGTACATATTCCTACTAAGAAGTAGCTTCTTCTTGCTTCCATTGGGGGTTTGATATGCTTTGTACCATCAATTCTTGACTGATGACACAATAAGGGTAATAATTTTGATTATGTGGTTTAGCACAAGGATAAAACCACTCATATTCCTAAACTAGGTTATTTTGAATAGGAATAATGGCCTTATAAGTACTTAGGGAAAGTAGAGCACAAATATTTGGGGAATTTTCTTGCATGGTTTGTCTTTGGGCTTATGAATTACCTTGGTATGGCTTCCTATTGGGTTGATATTCTTGGTTAACAATTTAATACGTCCTATTATTTTATGATTGTTATAGTTTCATGGCTACCATATCATTGATAAAACTTTTTAAAAATGACTTAACTTCATACAAATAATTATAAGGGATAGGATACAAATTTGGTTGATTGCTTATTATGGGAGTTGGGTTTATAATAGGTTGAGTGGCAGGAAAATCTATGAATAATTACATTGGAAGCTGAGGGATAACTTTCCCGTCTTAAATGAGGCAATTTTTAGCTCTTATTTCTATGTCATAAGAATTAGGGAGTGTGGTGCCACCCATTAACTAGATCATAATAGGTATATCACTTTTTCAATGTCTTAAATAGTACAAAAAAGCATTATTCAAGGTTGGCTTGACCAATAATGGTATTCTATTCCACATATTTTGAAAGGAAAAATTAAAATCACACATAAAATCATGAGGAGCCCATTAATAATGATTTGTTATTCAACTAGTGAGAGGTGGTTGCTCTTATCCTCAAAATATGTGGATTGGGTAGACTCTAAATCATCCCAAATACAAATGGAATTGGAAATTAGAATTTTATACCAATGTAACACTTTAACCTTAAATTGAGAGGTAAGAATTCTGATAACAACATTTTATTATGCTATGTTATGAACTAAACAAATGTTGGAAACATCATGAATGTGTTTAATGGGTGTGGTGGAAGTTTCACCACTAAATATAGAAGGATTTTTAGAGTTGAGGTGGGTATATCACCATATTGGGCCAAAATAAGTGTGATGCCTCCATTAGATTGTATGAAATTTTGATTTCTTAGGGCCATAGTGGGAGGTATGAAACAATAACGGCTATTAATGGGAGATGGAAATAGATTGAAAGGATTTATTCTAAGGTTAAATAGAACTAATCTTTATTTATTTTTATATGGATAAGATAATTATATCAATTCAATCTTTTTAACTTTAGTAGATGATCTTGTTTGTATCTTTGGCATACATAAACTTGGATTCCCTGATTTCATAAGCCAATGGAGTCTCCAAGTGCTTTTTATATGTCTATGAAGCTTAAAAAATGATTAATAAGAAAATCACAAATATTTTTGCTATGATATTTATGTCCCACTGGGCATGCCATAAATTTTTATCAATTTAGATTGTGCACCCATTTTGTGCAGTATTATAATGAGTTGTAGTATGTGAGAAATCTAATGACATAATGGGATCACCTCTAAGCTATGGGACCTTGGAAAATTGAGGTGAAATTAAAGAGAAGGTTGGATTCCTTTCACTAATATTAGTGCAATTGATATGCAACCAATTAAATTCAAACTATGGCTTCTTAGTGATCTTAATCCTAACTAGGGTTCTAACTTACGAGGAAAAAAGAGTTTTAGAAGGAGTTTTAAAACTAGAAAAAATGGTGATGAACCAAAGGGATCTAGTGGAAATTAATGCTTACATTGATTAAATACAATTTAATAATAATATATTGGAATCTCTTTAAGCACAATCTTACACAAATATGAGATCAAAGGTAATATTAAGTATTCTATCAAACAAGGAATAAAGTTCTTGATTTTTGTTAATAAAATCTTCGAAGGGAAAGATAAATACCACAAATGATTCTTATATAACTTAAATAATACTTAGATTATTTAAAAATTTAATAAAATTTGTACATACACAAATATGACATAAGACAAGGAAGGAAAAACTTTAGTTTATTAGTATTCTCTAAGTTACAACATGTAGATAAATTCCTCAAAGGCAGAAATTTTTTTCTATCAGTAAAAAGATTCATGATCTATGTAAGAAACCCATATTTATAAAAACATCACTCCCTTGGGAGAGAAGAAGTCAAAAATCCCTTACAATTAGTTCTAGAGCAATAAATTAGTGAACCTCCATACAAATGTCATCATTCCAAGCTTAAAAATGCATCTTTCGTGGAGTAGGAGTAAAAGAACTCTACAATGGCTAGGCATTTCACCAAGTGTTAAAATAGGAAAAAAATATGTTGGAGTATTTTAGTTAAACAATTTATCCTTGATTTTTATTGAATAAATCTCTCCCAATAAATGGGACACCAAAATGAACCATGACTTGGTCAAAAGTTGAATGTTTTTTTAATGCTTGGATATTTTAAAACTAAACTTGCAAAACCTATCTTGTAATTTATAGTTGAGACTTTTATAACTTTTAAGTCGTTAAAATTGACAAAAGGAAAAATTCAAATTACAATGTGAGATTTTATGATGAAAATAATTTAACTTGTATAAAGGAAAAGTGCAAAATACAAGTTTCACTTTTTCAAATAAAGATTTACATAAAGATAATTGAAAATTAGAAGTAGATATTTTTCAATTAAAATTTAAGATCTAAAAAATGATTATTGCAATTTTCAACTTGAAACTTTAATATGTATCTTACAAAACTTGTAGTTTATAGAATTTATTTTCAAAAACAATCAAATAATCAATCTACAATAGTGAATTCTAGGGATTCCTTATCCTTTTTCTCTTGTATCTTCTTGATATAAGCATCAAAACTATTGAATATCTCTTGAAGTCCCTCTTCATCAGGACCAATTGTGTAAATATTGATGATTTCACATTCTATTGTTACTTTAGATAGTTCTCTAGAATAGGGTCCATAGACTTGGATTCCTTTCCTGTTTGATCAAGTGTATTGTGGTACTTGACAAAATGATGGATGAAATGCAAATTGAAGGTTATGTCTTGCATTGATTCTTTCTTAATTACCTCTTTGAATTTATCTTGGACCTATTGAAAATGAAGAGGTTTATCATGGTAATCCATTGCATCACATGACAATTTACAAAGTGAATATTTACTATTATACACTACATTTGTGGCCTTGCCACATGTGCTATTGGCCTTCTCAATACTTTCATTGAGTAATCAAATTATGAATTTATCTACCCTTTCCATTTCATCATGTTCCAAAGGGTTTTTTATTATGTTTTAGACATTAGGGCGTCACTCTCTATTAGGTCAATGGCCTAAAATTTGGGAAAGTATAGGTTTAGCCTTTCAACCTCTTCATCATATTTACTTATCCCTACCTTTAGAGATGTAAGAACATCCTGTAATGTCCTTTAGTAGTCCACAACTAGCCCTATTACTATGTTCCATTTTATTATTAGTACATCAACCTAGTATTTTGTATCTCTTCCCATGGTACCGATATTTTTCATTGCCTCAAATGTTTCTTTGTCATGGAATTGAGAGAGAGATTAGATTGGTTGGGCAGTTTCAAGAGGATTTGCTAGGTCTATGAATTTTATTAAGGAAACTATAAACTAATTAAATTTATTTTTTATCTCATCATTTGTGACCTTTTAATTATACATTCTCTCAAAAAGAGAACTTATACTCATCTGGACATCATGTTTTAATCCTTCTCTTATTGGATGACCTAGGTACACCATACATAACTGTTACTCCCCCATCATTAAATATTATTTTTATTTTTTAGGTGGGGAAACTACTATCTCCATATATATTTCCCCTATTTAATCATATGAGGTTATGAAGATAGTTTTGGGGATTCTCTTTGGTCATTTTTATGATTCCAATAGACTAAAATCCAGAGTGCTAGGAGATATCACTTTCTTCTTCTTCCTAGATATTAATTGTGCTAACCAACTTGGAGTGGCTACTAGTGAGTCCTATGTTGTTCTAATGACCACTATGACCTATTAGTCTACAAATAAAGTTTCTACACTAGTATTCATAGTAATAAGTACTATATCTATCACTAATATTATTATTGAGTCTTCGGTTGATGATTTGGCTATCTCTTCCCCATTGGTGGGTTGAATAACCATAGTTGTGTTAGTGTACATTTTTATTTACACCTCCTTGGTTTTATTTTTTATTATTGTGAGATTGGAAGAAGGAAAGGATACTTGGAAGGGTGGAGTATATGTGCTTACAAAGGGTGTGGATGTTATAATTGACACAAGTTGAGAGGAAGGCATGTGGTTAAAACAAGGGAACCTATGGAAGGGTGGTGTTCAAGGTATCAAAATAATCTATAAATGTAGTGGGAAAAACTAGAGTGGAAGTAACATGAAGTGTAATGGAAGTTGAATATAGAGTTTTATC
Source organism: Torreya grandis (assembly GCA_037957365.1). Classification (NCBI taxonomy): domain Eukaryota; kingdom Viridiplantae; phylum Streptophyta; class Pinopsida; order Cupressales; family Taxaceae; genus Torreya; species Torreya grandis. Next base: position 4,326,241 of record JARHVA010000816.1, read on the forward strand.
CATAACAATGGCTATGATGGTTAGTGGTACTGCAATTAAAATGACAGAGTCTATATCCATGTACTACTAGGTTATGTTGGTGATTAATGGGGTGGTAGTGGATATATGGAATGGGGTGTAAGTTATTTTATAAGAAGGAGGTGAATTTGGAGTTATAATAACCAACTATGTTGATTGGATAACTGCCAAATAAGTTACTTGCACTAGTTGGTCAAATGAAGGAGCAATTACTTGCACTAGTGGGTGAGTATAAGCATGAGGGGTAATTAATTATGTTAGATGGATAAAATAGATAAAGGAGGGATTTATTGTTATATTTGGATAATATTTATATCCCTTGTGTAAACTAATAGTACTTGACCCATTGGTTGGGTTGTTGGTTTTGGGATGCTAAAAGAATCCCTTCTTAATTTTTGCTTTTACTTCTACTTATGTGAGGAAATTGGCCCCACTATCTAATCCACTTGAGTTTTGATACTATAACCCTCTAATATTGTTTCCACTACACCCTTATCGTTTACTTCTCTTAATCGATTTATGATATTCAGGGTCTCTTTGGTTATTTTAACCCCCTTGCTCCTTAACTAATTCATTGTTCTATTTATAACTAGGGTGGTTTTGTATAATAAAGAGAAGGATTTAGGTGTAGACCACCTAACTTTATGAAGATGTTGGAGGTAGATTTTATTGTCATAATATACCCTATCTATTAGCTATTTCTCATCTTTCAAATCTTCTATAACTAGTGCCATATTATAAGTCTTAATTTATTCCAAGGTCATTCTAGAATAATCTCTTAACCTAACCTCTTCTTCATCCTGCATATCCTCCCAATAATATTCATAAAAGGTAATGTGGGAATATGAGGAACTCACTATACTAGTAACATATCCAATCACATCATATAAGGACATATCATTGATAGCTATCAAGGTCATTTGGGTTATCTCTGCATCTGCACATTTGGCCTTAGATAGAAGCATTTCTCCCTATATTGATATGATAGTGTATCCATGTCTTGTGATTTCTTGATAAGAACTTGTGGGTTTCCATTATTTGTCTCACAAGTTCTATTAAGGCCCATTTTTCACTTACGTATCTTGGAAGGGTGTTGAGACACCCACTAAAACCACCAATTTTGGTGTATGAATATGTAGGAAAATGAATAAAGTATGACCCCTAATTTGATATTTTTATTATTACAGCTTCAAAAAACCTTATCCTCCCTAGATCCTATGAAAACATAGTTATGATTTAGTATATTAAGGCATCACTAACTATTATAATTTTTTTTCTCCCCTCAAAAGTGAGGTTAGGATAGTAATTATAAACTTTGTTGATGTGATCTAGCACTATGTTTAATCCCAGGAATGCCCTCCCTTTTCCTTAACTATAGACAAGGTAGGAGGTCATATAAAATTTACCTATAGTTTGAACCTCCATCAACTATCTATGAATGGAGTCAATGATCATTTAGATCTAGTGAATGTATTGTTTATTCTAATAGATTACCCATATATACTGGTACATCTAATATGGATAATTATTTGCACTTGGTCTCCCCATAACTTTGTGTAAGAGTATAATAATATTTGCTACTTCATCCTTAAAGTATATCCTAGCTAGGGTCTTAAGGCATTCTTATGGATAAATATTTAAGGATTTTTAACCATTATTTGTTTAAAATGCATAAACATGTTATCTTGATAGAAATTTTTTGGAGGAATTAGATGTAATATCTATGTAACTTTCAAATTCTAGGATTAAGAACACAATATCAATGAAATTTAGATCTAGATTCAAAAACTTCTCCCCTTTTTAATTCACTACTTATCTCTTCTCATCATCATAATGTTTATCCATGGTTTGGACACAATTTAAGATTTTCACTGATAATGAGAAGGTTATAGCCTAAGGTAACCCATTGTCATAAATATTCTACATATAATCATTGTTTCTACATTGATTCTCGTCTAGAAGTTTTCTAGGTCTGTGTGACCTAGATCTATGTTAGTTATTTCATTAATGTTTGAATCCAAGATGGATGGAACACTAGGTCCCTTTGACTTAAAATTCATCTCTTTACATTTACATTGGGTAAATGGTTAAAACCAAATATAGATTTGATTAGGATTTAGACTTGTAATTAGAGGTTGTTTTCCCACTTTGAACATGGAGGGTTTTGGTTATGATTATGTAGAGGTTAGTTCTGATGGGAATATAATGTGGAAAAATAGATGTAAAGTATGACCAAATGGTCTAGCATGGTTTTATCCTATAATTTCACTTGTAAAGTTTGACCAAAAGTTCATTGGGGTTGTATCTTATAATTGCATGTCAAATCTCTAATGGGAACTTAGTGTGATAAAGTAAAGGGAATATTTATCTAGATTTAAATAGGGTTTTATGGTGTTTATTTAGGTAGAATTTCTATGGGGTTTTAGTCTGTAATAGTAGGAGGTATTTTCACTTAGATTTGAAGTAAATTTTAGGAAAACCCTAAGTATAGAAAGTACCTATAAGAATGAAGTGAAATTTAACAATAAGCTTCTAACAATTACAAGTAAAAAATGGAAAATTTTAAAATTTACAACCAAAATAGAAATACAAATAAAGATGCTTTTGATAATGTCTAAGAAAAACCCTAAGTACAATTTGGGAAATGATTAAACCTTTCTAAAAGTAAGAATGGTAGAATATGACACAAAAAGGACCAAAATAAAACACAAATAACCTAGAGGAATACCATGGATGCATGTGTAGGTATTTTCAATAAATAGATTTGGTGCTCATTGATCAACAATGGAGTTTTGTTTTATGGTTTGACGCTACTTGGATTTAAGATCTACTTCATGATATCAATCAATGAAAAAGCTTTAGTTTTGATTTACAATGTTAATGAACAATGAAAAAAGTAAATTTTATTAACCAACCCCAATCTATTGACAAGTATGTCGATTATCAATAGTATATGGATGTATAGGCAGGAAAGGATGTCCACAAAGCCACTTTACAAGTTTGAAATTTTGTAATTTGTTTTTCATTCTCTGATTTTTGTTGGGGGTGGGGGTGTTGGAGGAATTAAATGCTTTTGGAGGTAGGTAACAGGATCTTGGTTACACTTTGAAACTTTTCAAAGTTGTAAAGTGTATCAAGAGTTCCAATTATCATTGGGTTATTGAAATAGTCAGAAAGTAGAGTCTGCATTACACTTTGCAAATTTTTAAGTTTAAAATTATAACATGAGTTATGATTCTTACTAGGTATTGATGAAGAGTAGAAAGCAGAGTCTAGATTACAATTTGTAACTTTGTAAAGTTTAAAATTGTAATGCAACTTCTTATTTCTAATAGGTATTGGGTAAGTAGGAAAATAGAGGCTTGGGTGCACTTTACAACTTTACAAAGTTGAAAAATTCACATAAATCTATGATTTCCACTTGGGTCTTAAAAAAGGTATTTAAGCCATTTTTAAAGATTTTTCTAAAAACATTTATGGGTTTCCATTAAAGTATGAGGTATTCTGAGGTTTTTGGCACAAAAATATCAATAGTGCCCTTGACTAAAATAGTCCATGATGACGAACTAAGTGAAATTAGTCTACAATGACCTGATAAATAAATACCTTGGTGAGATCCACCTCACCAAAATCCTTTCAAGAGAGGATGGATCAGATTTTCTACCTAAAATACTAATATTGGTGATCCATGTCAAATGACATGTCAACAACCCCTATGCAAACTCTATAGAATCCTCTAAAATTTTGACCACCACATCTGTTTTTCAACCATAAAATATCTCCTAGTCTTGCCAAGAAATATTGTGATGCTAACAAGAGCCAATAATATCATGCAAAATTATTCTATCAACACTCAAACCAATCATAAATCTAAATCCACTTCTAATCCATGTTATAGGATTCCATGCTTAATCATCATCATCATCATCATCATCATCATCATCATCATCATCATCATCATCATCATCATCATCATCATCGTCATCATCATCATTGATGCCATAGGTATTGTATCTCTCCATTACAACATATCCCTCCATATTGAGATGAAAAAAATCCTCCATACATCCTATAATGTGATTATCATTTCCCTATAAGGTAGATGAAATAAACTCATATCCATGTTCCATCTCTATGCCAATGTTGTCAATAATGCCTTATATGCATTATATGCATGAATATCAAGTATCCATGCCACATAGTATAACTGATGACCTCTAGTTCCCATACACATCTATAGTAAAGTATCATATTAACAATAATATTATTTACCATCTCTCACATGTAATAATCACTAGTATTATCTCTTACAATCATCATAAACATGCACAATTATTCGTACAACTAAAAAAGATCAAAATTTACTACTAACGTGAAAATAAAATCCATTTGAATGCAAACATCACTCGTAATCACACAAAATTCATGGCACTAATTATGACATCCTTATTCTAACACCATTTCAAATAGGGGAAATGTATATACCCTAATTCTACCACCCTAATTTCATTATTAAATTGTCATCATTTAATCCATCACACATTCTAGTTAATCCATACTAACATTTCAAACCAACTAATGTCACCACATGAAATAATTAACATATCATGTCCTTATATCAAACTCACTAATATAATTTCATGACTATTTAATTAATTAATCATTATTAGTGAATTAACTAATCACTAAACTAATTTCATACACACATAACTCATTAAAAATAAACAAATAAATAAATTAGATAACCTCATTAATTATTTAAAAAATCATTCAAACCATTAATAAATAAAACTTCAACCCTCTAACTAAGTCATTCAACCCACTCATTAACCATTAACCAATTAATTATCTAATTAATCAATTCATTAATCCCTCAAATTCCTCATTGAATTTAATTTACCCATATACTAAATCACATTCATCTAAACTAAAATATTACACATAAATTCATATTTATCCAAAGCATCCATTTCTCCCTCCAAAAATCTATAAATTTAACCATTTATATTTCATTTTCACAATAATGAGTATCATGAAATATGTGCTTTTCAAGTTTCAAAATCCAAATAGATCTTTCTAAATATTATCATCAAGCAATCAAATAATGGATGGTATACGCTGCTAGAATTTTTTCATAGAAGCCTTTTGAACAACCATAAATCAACCACTTACATCAATAAAAGAGTGTTTTTCATGTTTTAAAGTTATTTTATGTTATTTTATCTCTTTTATTTATCTAAATTGGAATGGATGTTAGGTTTAGAGTAGTAAATTAAGTTACTCTTGGTTTCTATTTATACTTTGAATCTTTTCATATTATGTTTTTTTCAACCAATGAGAGGTGGTGGATAGGTAAGTGACTTTTTTGGTTGGTTAGTTTATCAATTTATAATTTAATTAAAGACTAAAAAATAGTGGAAGTGAAAAATCTATATGGAATATTTTTCTTGTCACATTTGTGTTTATGAAAGTGACATTTATGTCAACACAAACTATGTTTGATTTAACACAAATGAGGTTTTTGTGTAATTCATTTATTTTAAATAAATATTAGTGTTTGTGTCAATTTTGTGTTGTTTCTATTAGTTTTGTGATTTTTGTGTAATTATGAGTTATGTTTTCACTTAGTTAGAGTTTATGTTTAAGTTAATAGTATTTTTTATATTTTTGAGATGGATGCGTAAGTGTGCATGTTTGTGGTGATTCTAGGAGTGACTACTAGTGATTATTTCATGTGAGATATTGTTAAAAATACTCCAATTAGTTGAGGAATTTACTACATGTGAGTATTGGATACCAAATGTAGTGGGGTTACACTTTGTGTCTTAGATTCTAAATATTTAAGAAGATAGGGAATTATTGATAGCATTAGAAGAGAGATGGAACTTGGAGACAGGTACATTTCTCTTATTATTATGGAGATGATGATCACATTGGAGGATTTATGGAGGATTTTGAACATTTTGATATGGGGGGATAAGGTTTATTGGAGAGATATGGCACATGTGCCATTAATGAGGATGATATTTTTCCATGACATCCTATAGCATGGATTAGAAACGGACTTATATGTATGCTTGGTAGGAGGGATGATATATAAATTTACCCTAGTATTGATGGATATTGTTAATGAAATATTATTGGTTGACAAGACTATGATATATTTTATGGTTTGAATAGGATATGTGGTAGTGGACATGTTAGAGGATTCTAGAGATTTTGCCTATGGGGTTGCGATTAGCATAATTGTACAAATAATTACATATGGTGGCATATAATGATGATATGAGTATTGGTGTATCTAAAATACTATAGATATGATACTAGGAGCATATATCTCTATAAAATAAAGTAGGGAAGCAATGGAAAATGGATTATGAGGATCCTTTTAAATATGGATGGTGTATTATTATGGGTAGCTAATGGTGATATGTGGAAGACTTGATGTATTATAGGATAGGTATTGATGACTTGATATTTGTGGATATTTTTTTAGGACATATTGGGATGAAAACCCACTATGGATAGAGGATTTGATATAATTTAGATATTATATGGGTGTGTGATATATCATTGGTTGATGAAAACATGTTATATAGAAATACATGCCATTAAATGTTACAGTAATTTCATTTATAGTAGGGCATACATGTGGGACCTAACATTTTGACATGGGTACATAGGGAGTGGTGACAATGGTGAGCCTAAATAGATGAAAGGATACACACACACACACACACACACACACACACATACATATATATATATATATATATTTATATATATAAACACACACATATATATTTATATACATATATATGTGTGTATATATATATATATATGTATGTATGTATGTATATATATATATATATATATATATGTATGTATGTATATATATATATACACACATATATATGTATATATGTACACACACACACACACACACACACACACATATACATATATGTGTGTGTATGTGTGTGTGTGCGTGCGTGTATATATATACATATGTGTGTGTGTGTGTGTGTGTGTGTGTGTGTGTGTGTGTGTGTGTGTGTGTGTATGTCTATATATATATATATATATATATATATATATATATATATATATATATATATATATATATATATATATATATATATATATATATATATATATATATATATATATATATAACCTTCTTTGGGATATATGAGTTAATATTATAGATGTGTTTGTTATAGATTATTATAGAGCTAGGTGGGAGTGGGCTTGACCGATGAGGCTTATTATCTAGGATTATAAGTAGAGGATTCTACATGAGTTTACATAGGGTATATTAAGGGCTTATCCTTAGAGAGGATGATTTTAGAGGATTAAAAGGAAGATAAATAAGATAGATAATGGTGTGGTCATAGATGGAGTAGATGAGGGAGCTAGAGGTGCAATCGAAATGATGGATATAGAAGATGATGGTGGAGATGGAGGTGGAGATAAATGTTGGGGATGATGGAGGAGATGGAGGTAGAGCTGTATGTGTGCCTTATTTACTAAAATTGATGGTTATTGGTGGAGATGAAGTAGGGTCCTCACATCTAATATAGGTAGAGGATGAGGAGCTAATAAAGAGAATACAATGAAAATTTCTAGATTTAGATATAGAGTTAGCTGGTATGATGAGGGATGAGGAGAGTAGATAATCCAATCACTACGTATAACTTCTAGTGAGGGATGTGGAGATCACTTAGTTATAGGTCAAGGTGGAGCAGCTGAGAGGAGAGCAGGAGAGGATAGAGTTTATCTAGAAGGTATAGTTAGTGGTGAGAGATGATGGAATCATATATTTGATAGTGGATCTAGGAAAGACACAAGTATATTTTAAACTGAAATGTAGTGATAAGGACATGACTCAAGATTTACATATAATGCAAGGTTTAGGACATGTTTTTATAGAGTCATTGAGGGTGGTAAGTGAGGTGTAGTATTTTAAAGGATTATATGAGAAGGATATATCAATATAAAAGAGAGTAGGTTATTTTATAAATCAAATGAATAAGTGGGTGGGGGGATCATCAATGAGATAAACTCATTTGGTAGGAGTTCTTCCTAGGACAATCCCATCACCATGGAGTGTCGATGTTGAGAATCATGGAAAGATATGATTATGTGATTAGGATTTTTTATGTATATGATGAGATGGATATTGTAAATATATATATATATATATATATATATATATATATATATATATATATATATATATATATATATAGTGACTCTTTTTGTATTTTGGGATTTCTCTAGTGTCTCATTGTGATTATGTCTTAAGTTTTTTTTTGTTAGAAAATCATGTTGTATTTATGCATGATGGACACCTAATCATAATGATGAATGTTTAGTTATAAATTAATGTTAGTTATGGATAGTTAGTTGGAAATTTTGAATTACTATTTATGGGTGTATTTTTTATAAATGATTATTGGTATTGAATTATTGTTAATCTTTCACAATTTTTTTAATTTTTGATTAACCTGATGTTTCTTATAGCTTGTGATAGGATGCATCATTATATGGAAAATAAAGATGACACTTTTGTAAAATGAAGTATTATTTACATAAATAAAAAAAGTAATAAAATTTAAAATAACTAAAAATAACAAATAATGAACTATAACACACACATTTAGTTAATGATAATGGATGTTAAGTATACATAATTAGTTAAAATAAATGTATGTTTAGAAATGGATGTAGATGATGTGATGGTGCATGATGATAATAATTAAACGGGTAAAATATTTTTCATTTTCACTCTTTACACCTAGGATATTGGATATTTATCCTTTCTTGATAACCTAAGCAAACATGTCCCATATTCTTATTAAGCACTGCGGTAAGCACATAAGGGAGCATCAATGACTAGAGGGAGTGGTAGATTAGTAAGTGACTTTTGTGGTTTTTTAGTTTGAAATTTTTTAGTGTAATTAAGGAATAAAACATAGTAAAATTGCAAATTATATGACAAATATTTGGCTCATGAATTTCATGTTCATGAAAATGATGTTTGTGAATGTGTAAACAAAGTTTGCGTCAACACAAACAATGTTTGCATTAGTGTGATAATTAAGGTGTCTAAATGTTGAATTAATTAAGATTATAATCCATAATATTTGATATTATGAAGAAAAAACTATTAAAATGATGAATATTTTCACAAATAATAGAAACCATGAGTAAAACTAGTGAGCGAAGAGAGAACCTATGGTTAGATTATTTTTCCAAGACATTATTTTTTCAAGACATTATTTTTTTGACAATCACAATAATTTATACTAAGAGGTTAAATTAATTAAAATTTAATTAAAAAAAAAGAATAATGAATGTTTAAAAGTTTATTTTAGTCACTAAAAAACTTAGTTCAACTATGAAAGAATTATTTTTATCCGTTAATGAATATGGATGTGTGCAAATATGCTCAATAATTTATATTTTACCAAATGGCATAAGGGATAAATCAAAATGTATGGTTTTATCATCCATTACCTATTCTAGAGTAACAAGGGAAGGATATAAGCAAGGATTTTTTTTAGATGTTCATATAACATAAATATAAATTGATTCATGGTTTTCCACACAACATAGTTTTAGACTAAGATGAAACTTTATTGTAAATTTATATAGAACATTATGGAATAATGGTAACTCTAATTTATATTTTAGTTCATCATTATATCCTTAAAAAATGGATGGAAATAGGTATTAAAAAAAATTGTGTAATCTATTGAGATGTTTCATCAGAGGTAAGCTAAGAACATGGGATAATATTTTTGTACAAGCTGAATCTACTTATAATAATTTGGTGAATAAGAGTATAGGAAAGGCACCATTTCATATTTTTTATCGGTTAATTTATATAGGATTTCAAAGTTATGAAACATTAAAAATGAACAAATAAAATGTTTTAAAGCATATTTTTTTTTAAAAATATATGAAATAAGTGCATGAGGAAGTGCACTAATAGTTGGAGAAAAGGATCACAATTAAAAAAAACAAACAAATATGAAGAGGAGCTAACTTTGATTTCAGGTTGGATGCCTATTCTTAGTACACAAGACTAAAGAGAGTTTTCCAAAAGGCACATATGATAAGTTTAAATTTTAAAATATTGGGTAGGGCCAAAGTTTGCAAATATTTAGGAATAATTTGTATGAGATGGATTTATAGAAGGGATCAATATATTAACTATTTTTAATGTGGATGATTTATATCCATAATATGAAGTAAAAAATAATCATAATTCCAATTAAAATTTTGAATAAATAGATTGGAGATATCAAATGCCTAAAAGGGATTGCAATAAAGAGGAACAATTGATTGACATGCAAGTTGAAAAAATTACATTCAAAAAATAATATATAATATCTCATAAATTGGAAAGGTTGAGTAATATAATATTTTAAATGGATTAATGTATCATAATATGAAAAAAAATATAATTAAATTATAAAATTTATTACAATGCACATGAGCAGGAGCTCATGTTTATTTTGTTACCTAGGGTAAATGATGAATAAACATATCAATTATTATAAAATTATTCATCAACCAAATATATAGTAGTTTAAGAATTTAGTGTAAGTTTTTTATTTTTATATCAGTATATTATTGTTTGTATGTATTTTTTATAAGTTTTTAGAATTCATGTAATTTTCCAAAACCATATTTACGTTGTTTTATACCACCATTGTGTTTTCATGTGTCTTATGTAATTTTGTGGTACTTGCAAGTCCACATATGTTTTTAACATTCCAAACTTATGTTATTGTGCATTATTTTTTTTTATATTTGTCATATTAATATTGAAATATTTGTGCATGATATGGTGTTAGTATTTTTCACAAGTTAATTCTTGAATATATTTTCCAATTCTTTTTAGAGGTATGTGAAATATTTTTAAACATCAAATCGTTCATTATTTTGTGGAGAAGCTATATATTTTATGATATTTCTTAGAGTATTTTATTCATTGTGAAATTTATACAATAAATTATGAATAATTTCATGCATGTGCACTAGATTATGGTAATCCTATTAGTAAAATTTAGGAGCATGCAACAAAAGTTTCTAGTGTATTTATTGGTTACAGAGTCTTGAAATTTATTGAAATTTTAATCATGTATATTTGGTTGGTTAACATGTTATTATGATGTTCTATGAAAGGAACATTGTTTAGTAATTGTAATTTAATTTCTTGGATCATGATTATTGTATATAGATTCATTTAATATTTTTTAGAGATGTATTAAGTCATTATGTGATAATTTGTAACATGTTAATTCCTTGAAATTGTGAGATACAATTAATATTTATGACACAATACGGTGTGTTAAAAAAATTTGTATATTTTTGAGCAATTAATGTAATTACATGGGTCTTGTACCTCTCTAATCATGCCCATAAAACTTGTGAAAATAGGTTAAAATGTTAGATAGAGTATTGAAACTAAAGAATAGTTCTAATTTATTGTTATGATAATTACACTACACTTGCACAAACTACAAGTTATCAAGAAGAGATCTATAAATATAATGTTGTAATGCAATATTTGTAATATTTCAGGTGTCATTATGTTATTATTCTTATTATATTTCCTAATGCTGAAATCTAAAAAAAATTGAGCTTTGATGATGAAGTTTATGTCATATTCCATTGTGTATTCTTTGTGTTTTATGGTCTAATGCATCTCTTAATTGAGATCCATAACTCTCATTGCATCACTATCCTAGGTAAGGTTGTGAAACCTAATTTTTATATTACTAGTTTACCTCTTATTTCTAATTGTCTTATTCATATGCTTCGCTATTACTTTAAGAATAATATATTAAATTTTTCATTCACTTTATTTGAACTAGATTATAAATAAAAACAAACAATGGGTTATGGAGTTGAGTGAAATCAAAAGTGACATTAAAACTACATATCCCAGACACTAGAATTATAATTCCATATATTTATGCATGGGTGTAAATTAGATACGTTGAGATAGGTTTATGAACCTTATTTTAACTATAAGTGATTATGTAGTTACATTAAATATGAAACATTCATTTGATACAAGGGGATAATGAAACACCAAGATACAAAAATTCCACTTCAAGTGTGTAATATATCACTCAATCAATCTTAGCTTGAATTTGAAGGAATAAATATATTTAATTCTTGATTTTTTTATAGTTATTTATGTTGAATGTATTATTATTTTATATGATTCTTCCATAAAGTATTTAGGATGATTTTCTATTTATGGTACTCAATGAAAATTTGGACATAATATCCAACATTTTAAATGATAAGGAATAAAAATTAAAGGAAAAATATTAGTGGTAATACACAAAATGACATATAAAGGTGAAAGATACAAAGTCAAACTAGTAAAATTTCTACATAGGTGGAATTTCACATGGGATGATTATGATTTGAGTAAATAGAGGATTATCTATTGATGAGGAGCATGATAAAATTTTATATTTAGTCGAAGAATGGAAACAACTAGATTTTAATAAGTGTTAGGTTTTATTTTAAGTCTCAAGTACTAAATGAAGACCAATTCAGGGTTAATAAAGTAATATAAATATAAAATTATGTTAAATATGATAAATTATAAATAAGGCTCTATGTAAAATCTTATTGTACCAAATTTAGGTATCTGCACTTACACTATTCCAATACATGACCACCACTTCATGATTTTGTTGTATGCCATGCATTTTTTGGTAAGTATACTAGAAACAATATCTTAAAAACATTTGAAATTCTATGTTTGTAATAATGTGGTGAAGGTATCAAATTAGGGTGGTGAATGGTGTTGTAAATTTTTTGGGTAAATCTTTTTAGGAAAATGGTGTGGAAACTAGTATAAGGAACAATATGTGGGTAATTGGGTGTTAAAAAATATGTGGGGAATGTGATGATGAATAGTGTCCATGGGAAAGGAATTTGGGAATAGGAATATTAGTGTATTAAATTATATATAAAAATATATCTAATGGGATTTAGAAATAATATTTTAAGAATGAATGGTATTAGGAATGATTTTTGAATTTGAAAAATGTAGTTATAATCATGGGAAAATGGATGAAAATGGTGTGGGAAAGGGGTGATAAATGGTGTGAGTAAATATATGATGAGTTTCATAATAATATGTGGTGAAGATATGGAAAATATATTATGTAAATGTGTGAATAATGGTGTATTGGCTGATATTTTGGAATGGGCACAAATGAGGGACATTGTAAGTATATTAGTGTTTTTATAATAAGGATAGAATTAGTGTAGATAACCATATAAAATGATATGACAAATTTTAACTTGTAAAATATTTTATCAAATAATTTATAGAATAGTGGTGGAATGGGGTAGGGATTAATTTTTGTAATGGTGTGGTGACCAAAATTCTGAAATAGATATCAATGGGGAACGACTTTGGAATATTTATTTATGGAACTATATCTCTAATAATCTAAACAAGCCACTAGGATTTGCTAGAGTGGTAAGAAGTAAACAAATTTTGGGATGAAGGACATAAGGATCCATTGGAGGTTCAAGGTAGTTAGTTGGTTTGCTCACATTCACTAGGCTAGAGATAGACTTACAAAACCAAGTTAGCAATAACATAATTAATATTAAAAAAAAAGTAGGTATCTTTAAAAATCTAACCATAGTGATAAAACCAACTAAAGTAAAGATATAATGTGACTTAAATAAGGAATCAAAGTTATCTAAATAAGTAATTAATCTCAATAATATATAACTATTTAGAAACATGCATCCATAAGGTATGAAAGATGATTTCAAAGGAAAGATGTTTTCAAATGGAAATGCATAATTTTTTTAGAATCTATGATAAATTCTTGTTTAAAATTAATATAATACTAACATTTAATATCTAACCCTAGAAATAACACTACACTAATCCAAAAGAATAATTTCACCTTAAAATCAAAGTGTCTTCAGATAATGCTCAACAAAAATGCAAGAAATTACCAACATAGGGCCCAAGTTTGATCCTAATCAGAGGAAGACTAAGGTTTAGCAAGAGATATGTCCAATTTAATGCTAACAATCCAAGAGAGATAAGTCGAGGTAAGAGTAATCATGAGGTGTGATATCTAATCTAAGTGTACAAATTAGGTTCAATGTTTACTAAAATAACATTAGAGCAATTAATAATGAAGGTAGGAGAAATTTTGGAGAGAAATTTCAAATCACATCTAAATAAAAAGTGAAAGTGTGGATTTCATTGAATAAGGAGGATAAATTAGAGTATAAGAATAAGAGCTAATAAAGAGTGGTTGTGAGGCAAGTTTAAAACTGATATTGGGTTTCCAAAGGTCAAACTCACTAAAAATTGACCATTTCTATCCATTTGGTGGAAAATTATATTCAAATAGACATATTCCAAACAAGTTAAGGCCTCAACCATGGAACAGTAGGCAAACATGTAGTTTAATTTTTTGGTTCTACTAGATAACTATAATTTTTGGCCACAACATTATCTATAGTGTCTAGTAAGCTTTTTGGAAGGTTTGTTGTGTTGTGATAAGGTAAATTAAGATGCAAGAAAATCTAGTAGAGTATAAGAAGAGATGTAGGGTGTAGGAAGGTTTCACATCTCTGTGAATGATTTTTTAGGCTTATTATGGTCTCTCAATGTCTGGTAGTAAGCATGCTTAGTAGATGTATAATCATAGGGAGGATTAGGTTAAAATTATCACAAGTACATGTGACCCTTAGGCTTAAGTAGTTGATGTTTAGTAGAATAAGGAGTTACAACACCTAAAATACACAACATAAAGTAAAAAAGAGATAAGAAAAAGGATAATAGAGAACATCACCTACACTCACCTTAAAAGAATATAAGCATATGAAATATTGACATTGTGATCCACTGGGCATAAATTTGAGCTTCTTTTGATCCAAATCTAACTCTAGATCTAGGTCCTACATGATAAGGGAATAATAGTGACATCAAACTATAAAATAAAAGATGTCATTCACTAGAGTTTCCACTTTGGTGTTCTATGAATGAAGGATGTGGGTGATCTATAAGCTCTCAAAATAAAATATAAAATCATGTTTCACCTTAAATATGGGGAGAAAATTAATGGTAAGAAAATTCTATACCCTAGTGAGATAATATGTAGATAAGAGAGATAAATAACAACTACATATTTCATGTGCCTATCACACATGCATTAATTAGGGATTGAATAATCATGTGATAATCAAAAACATTATTCATCTCACTATTAAGGAAGAAACCAACTATAACAAGATCATTTCCCCATGGATCATCAATATTCTAAGTTGTAACTATAAGTCCTAAGTTACCTCAATTACCTCCATTAATGTGAATCACCACAAAATGATGTACCATGATGGGGGTCAAGGAAGAAATACACAATTACAATGGGACTATCTTGGCATAAAGTGAAATAAGCAAGTTGCATGATGGCTAATCATAATGTTAAAAAGTTGTAATCATATAAAAGGTACAAAATGAATCCATGGTTATAGGTGAATAGGGGTGTTATGAGGCCCATGGAAGAAAAATAATAGATAGATAAAACTAGATCAAGTCTTGAATAACTATAACATGAAACATATAATACCTATATAAAAATGGTGAAAGAGAAAGAGGGATTTAGTAGAGGACTAGTTGTGGACAATATGTAACAATACTAACTAAAAGAAGAGAAAGACTCTAATTCTATCGTGAGATGCATTTGAAGATGATTACAAAAGATAAAATATCTAAGAAAACCTAAAAGATATTAAAATAGGCACCAATCATATTCATGAAACAAAATAGACACTACCTTTACATTTACAATGGGACAAAACCCTAAGGGAAGTGTTTTCATGGTGAATGTAGGAATGATGCTCCCCTACTAGCATGGAGCACCCAAAAAGGGTGTTCTATCAAGACTTAGTGATTTTCGCACCATTGATAGCCTAGACCATGGCTTAGATTCACCATGTGAAACCTCTATCAAAATAATAATGTGGTTTCACATCCTATTCCATGGACTAATCTCTAAAGGAATAAAAAGTCCCCCAATAAACTTAGAAAGAGGCCTTCACTCTTTACATGATGATCCTTGATGCATTGTCCCATTATGATGGTCTAAAAAAGGAACTTGAGTAGAAGGGTCCCAAATTTTTTAAAGATGTTAGTAAAACTTAGTCTAGAATAGACTAAGGGTGTACTATGGGGTTATGTTAGACCGAAAATTTTTGACTAAGTGTTTTCCTATTTTGGCACAGAGTTATCATGATGTGAAAGGATCATGGTGTAGGACTGCTAGGCATACAAGCACCATTGAAAAAAATCTATTGGGTTTAAGAGGATAATGATGTAGAAGGGACTAGCATGAGAGGACCCATTCAAAGAATAACATGTCATGGAAAAACCAATAACATTGGACTTATAATGAAATTGGAAGACTAAGGAATTTCCTAGGAAGTGGGAGTAGGTAGAAGAGCAATTCATATGGGAGACTTTGACCTTATTGGTTGGATGTTTTGCACTAGCTCAGAAGGAAAGGAACACATGACCACTAGTATATAAAATAGAGCAAGGATATAGGGGCATAGGGACCCAAGTCTTCGGGAAGAACTTATTATAAGTGACACAAATCTCAATCTATTAAGAGTCTATGTGCCATTTGCTCATAACATTAATTATTTTAATACTTGGTCAAGGAAAAATAAGTATGAATACCCTTGTAATATTTTTTAGGGATGATATTTTTGGAGAATATATGATGAAGCTTTACCATTTGGTTTATTAAGCATATAATATGAGATATCAGAGTTTGTCAAATTATGTCTTGAATAATGGAATACACTAAGTGCTAGATTTGGATATGAGTTAGTTCTTAGTCTCTTGTTTTTGATATCTTTTTCTTTTATGTCACTAATGTTATATAATGATGGTGATCTATGTAGTAATAATAATTTCATCTAAAACTAGAAGGATCGTATTAGTATATTTACGCTATTAAATCATCCTTGTTTGAAACTACATAAATATAAAGGTATGAACAAACATATATTACTATGTTACAAAAACTTCAAGAACCAGTCTTTTCTTTCATGCTTCGGGTGAGTGCATGAGACCTAAATCTCATGTGATAGGACCAACCTACTAGTTTGTTGGGATAAACTTCAATGCCAAAATTGGAATTATCTAAATTAACCCAACACATGATTTGATAGAGGCTAACATTATTGATGTGGGAACACCCACAAAGGCACCCCAAGTTTAAAAAATGGAAGCTAAGTCATTGAAAATATTCTCATATCTATTTTTGAAACAAACAACAAATGAGCCATAGGTAATATAAAGTGTTCACTACACATATTAGACACATCCACCATCAGTATCATATCACACTACTATAAAAGATGCACAACCACTACACAATATCATTATTGTGTACCATACTACAATTATGACTAGACCACTCATCATTTTCTTATAGTAGGATATTTTTGATGATGATTCATATTTATATGCACTCTTTTTACGTGCCTACATAGATCATCATCCTATTCAGAATGTAATGGTGGACAATGGGTCAAGTACTAACATGTGCACTATCACACTTATACAAAATTTGGGATATTCATAAGAGGATATATCTCATATAGACATAGTTATTTGTGGTTTTAATGGCCATGTTCAAATATACATCAAGGATATTATACTTCTACTAAAGGTTGGACTAGCACATTGGCCACTACATTCTTAGTAGTACTTAGTGTAGACATATTTGACATGTTATTGGGTAGGCCATGGATATAGTAGTTATGATACATCCCATATATTGTACATAAAATCATAAAATATATATATGAAAATCATGTGATAATAGTTTAGGTTATTTCATATGAGTATCCTCTACCTATTCCATAGACAGTTACACTGTAGTTCTTAGTTATAACATAGTTACTAGTTATAGCATAATTACCAGTTACAACAAAATTACCATTAATATCATAGTTAATAGTTACATCTCTAATCGTAGTTTCTATAGACACCTAAAACTAACCACTAATGGCTTCATATAGGAATTTAGACCAATTCTTACCAATAATTGCAAATTAATCCTAAAAATCCCTAAATGTCCTAAATTTTCTCGTGCATCATTTGTCAAAGATTAGAATCCTATTGAGACATCCCTAATTAGGGTATCATACTATAATAAATAAAAACCTCTCATGAATTCATCTCTAATCATCATTCAACATCATAACATGCAATTTGGCTTATAAACCTATTAAATGGGGTAAGTATACACCTAAAAATAAATCAAATTTGGGAAAATCCAAAATGCCTAATTAGAATTAATTAAAATTAAATTCCTATTTGAATTATCCATGTTCAATTAATGAAATTATAAAAAATGAAATTCAAAAATAAAGAATATCCTAGGTTTTTATGGTTACCCTTTATGAGTTTTCAAGCCTTTGCAAATATCTCAAAATATCTAACCCATGCCTATTCATTGTAACCATGAGGTTTTGACATCTTTTAAATATATTGGGGTTAATTAACTCACTTAGGTTAAGTTTTAACTCATTCCATGTTTAAAATACACTTTAACTCACCTTGAGTTCGGGTTAGTTCCTAAAACTATACATAAAAGCATTTGTCTCTTCATTTGAAGATCTTGGATAGTATAAATTTATAATGCATGTTTTATAGAAAGATTGGAAGAAATAATTTTATAATTCCAAAATCATAAACCAAGCCATCAAACCATATCAAAATACAAGCCAAACAAGGTGCCAAGGAGAGAAATTGATAGTCAAACTCCATTTCCAAAGACTCTTTGAGCATAATTCGAGCAAGCCATAAAAAAATCACTTGGAAATGTCAAACAAGGTAAGGAATTTTTTTCATTATTTGAATTTTAGTTGTGATTTCATATGTATCTTGTTCACTATGATCCCCCTTCTAGGATTAGAGATGTTAGCTTGTTAGTGTGTAGATTTGATTTTATTTTTTAAAACTAACACTTGTTATAACTTCCTCTCTATTTGCAAATTCCTATGATCACAAATGGCAAGCCTGGTGGGATCTAAATGCACCCCACATACCAAGGAGACTAAGATGCAACTCCAAAATATTCAAATTAATCCTTAAATATATTCAACATTGAAATTTTAGCTTTGTGTTTGTCATATTTTTTTATTTTTGTGTTGACTCTAATTTACACAGAGACCGACATCAGTCAGGCATATCTGACATTGGTTCTACCAAACCATCACTAGTTTCTCCTAACCGAGATTGGTTCTATGTGATTGTCATCAGTTAGGGTGAAGGGGAATATATAACTTACAAAACTTTAATTTTGAATCTTTTTAGCATTCTTACTAGTTAATTCTTTATTTCATTAGCCTTTATACTCTCTATTTAATCAATGTGTTTTAGGTTTTAAGAAGTTTTTATCATATTTTAGATTAACTAACATTTTTAAATAATGTTTTTTTTCCTTTGGGTTCATAGGTAAGTGATATTGGTCCTTATCGATTGATATTGGTTGTTACGAACCATCATCATTTACCTAGTAACTGGCATTGGTCATAGGTGACTGATATCAGTCTCTATGTTTTTTAAAATAGGAAACCTTAGAGCTATGTTTTGAAAACTTTTTTCCTCATCATTGAAAGTGATTAAAATTAGGAGGAAACTCTCTAACCCTTATAGGTCTACGGTGTAAATATAACTTGAATTTACAAGTGTCCACTCTTGAACATTTCATTTTGGATGTTTAAAATGAATTTAGCTAACTTTTGAAAACTTCATATTTGGTGATAAAAATAATTTATAAATCTTGAACATTTGATTTTAGTGTTTATAAGGAACCTAAAATGGATAACTCTTGAACACTTCATTTTGGTGCTAAAAAAAATAGTTAAATCTTAAACATTTGATTGTAGTGCTTAAAAGTAATCTAGAATGGCTAAGTCTTGAACACTTAATTTTGGTGCCTAAAAATAATTTATTAAGTCTTGAAAATTTCATTTTTAATGCTTAAAATGAACATAGGTCTTTTTGCTTATGTTTTTTTGTGCAAATTCTTATAATTTTTTCAAATAAGCCAAGGGGCCAAAAAACTTTATCACACATATCAATTTGGTACATAAAACAAACATTTACTTAGATTAAAATTTATTTAAAGTGTTTGTTACTTGTGTTTTGTTTTTTTTTGAAAAATTAAGAGTGCATGTGTGATATCCTACCATCCCCTATAGGGAACTTGGGTGACCAAAAACACCTTTTCACTTGTAATTTTTGCCTAGTCCAAGGTGTGGAAAGAATATTATCTAGGCTCTCCACAAAACCTATATGGTTAGGGTGATTTAAAAAAAAACTATAAATTCTTTCCACTTAGTCATTTATTTCATGCAATTTGGATGGTGAAGGGGAGTTAATAGCTTCTTCATAGTTTCTTTAGGGAAAAATTGACCTGGGGATTCATTTACTGGTATTGTTTTAACCTCACTCCATGGTGGGGTATACAAATTAGGGAGCTAATACTATGAGATCCAAGGGTTTAGTGGATAACATCTCCTTCATAATGAATACTTGAGTCAATTCTAGTTAACTAGGGTATTCCACTTAGTAGTACATAGACAGAGTCACTATGCAAAGGAATAGACCCTACATGGTAAGTTAACTAGTATGAACTTAATTGATGTGATGCATCTTTATCATTAGCCATATTTGGGACCAATATAGAAATTTGAAAACTATAGTTTTAGTTAATCCCATTTAACCAACCTTGTCAGTTAAAGGATCTACATGTTACATTTAGATGTTATGTCATTTCATCATTTTATTTCTTAAAAGAAGTCTAAAACTATTTTTTTATGCCACATCATAATGGTTTTTGTTTATACACCACTCATTTGTTTGTGGAGGCATTATGTTGGTCATTTTTTTACATACCTTTGACTTAAAAACTTTTTCCAAAATTGTTTGTGTGTGTCACTTGATTAAAACAGGTAACATTACATTGCCCAAATCATTTCAATCTTTTGTGCATTTTGAGTATTGAAATAATTATTTGTTATATATTTAAAGTACGATAATGCCATTACATTTCTCAAATTTATTTCAAGACTTATTTTCCTTGTTCCAAATGCCTTTTTTAAAAACCAATGCCATGTATGTCTTTTGTATCTTTTTCTTACACCATTATGCCATTCCATGTTGTCTAACTTATTATTTGTTTGAAAATGCCTAGTTTCCTAAGTTGAGTTTTTAATTAACCTCACCAAGTTTAAATTCAAAAATTTATTGATTTATGTTTGTGACTTGCTTAATTAGGTCTTAGACACTAATATTTCTCTTTTAGTTTGTGAAACTTAGGTTAATTCATTACCCAACTTTAAAAATTATTGCTTTGATATTTGCCTAGTACCGTTATGACATTGAATTTTATCTCGCTTGTTTGTTTAAAGTATCCTAGTTTTCATTATTATTTATGCCTTTATTTGGGAGAAAAAACCTATCTCTCCATGTGCCTTTTTCCTTATGCCTTATACCAACTGACCCAATTCATATTTGAATTCTGTATGCCTAGTTTATACCAAAGTGTTTCAAGTTTGTTAGATTAAAATCTCACCTTTGTTTAAATTTTATCTTTTCACACTGTATTAGGCCAAAATTCCTAGTACATGCCTTGTTTTGAGCTTAACTTTTGATTCCAAATTTGGCTAAAAGACCTAGGAAATTTTATTTTCCTAGATTAGACCTAGGAAACACTTTGTACCTAGAGTTTGGCATGCCAATTTCTATTCAACCATTAGACCTTTTGTGTGTGATAAATTTGACATTAGATTTATGATGTTAGATTGTTTTATACCAATATTTATCATAGAACATTTTGGAGATACAACTCCCCTAGACTAAGTTACACCAAGTTTGAACTTTTTGTCCTTTGGACATTATTTTTAAGAGTTTGTATAAATCTAAGCCTTTTTTGTGTACTTTTAATTATTGAGGTGGATATGTTTAGATAAAATTACAATTGAGTTATGTAAAATACAAGTTATGGTATAATGGCCACACTAATTAAATTTTTTCAAGACCCCTCTATTGAAGAAGTGGTTTCTAAGATGGACCTATATCCTCCTTACAATCTTCAATGTGGGCAACAAAGCCAAGTATCAGATTTGGTGATACCTTATTCTGGTAAGTTGACATATGATACTCACCCTTTGGTGACCATCCAATCCCACATTTATATCAATAAACTTCCTTCATACTGTATGAGCCACCAAGCTCCAATGTGTCTAAGGAATGCCATTACCATACTAGGACCTCATCCTTTGGTTTGTGTGAGAAATCAAACTCAATAATGCCATACCATTTCTATACTATAACCTTATCCTTTTGATTTTGTGAACAATCAAGCTCCATGGCACCCTATCCTTAGCATTTTAGGACCTTATTATTTGGATTATAAGAGAAACCAAGCTTCATAATGCCCTACAATTACCATTTTAAGACCTCATCTTTTGGCTTGTGTGAGAAACCAAGATCCATGATGACCTATTATTACCATTATAGGACCTTGTCCTTTTTATTGTTAAATTAATCAAACTCTATAATTCCCTATCATTATCCAACTACCAGTCATTCTTCATCCATTACCAACCATTCCACACTTTAGAAAACCCCTACCAATCATCTGGCCATGACTGAGCCAATCAATACCTCCTTAACCAAGTCAATCATTTCAAGACCAAGATATATCCAAAATTGGTATTTTACAAATAATTGTAAACCAAGTCTAAGAAAACCAACTAATAAATGATGTTTTTGTTGAACCAACCATTTATGATGAGTCAACCTATGATGAATAACCTCTTGATACTATACCTACTATCAAGCCAATCTTTGTTGAGTCACTTCTTAATGACTATAACCATCTTTTATAAAATCATTACCTCCACCATATGTATGTTTTTCAAGAGCCTCCCTTTGACAAGCTAGTCTCTGAGGAGTTATCTCTTGAACTTTTCCCCATCATTGAGGAGTCTCACTTTGATAAACTAGTATATATGGAGCCAATCATGCCATCAAGACAATTATTTGTCCAATACCAAATGTTAAATAATACATTATTATAGAATCATCCAAATAATATGAAGAATAAACGTTAGATTCATGTTCCATTCTTGAATCAACATCATATTTAGCATTAGAAGTAAAGTCAATGTCAGTCTCAACATCAGATTCAAAGCCCCTTGAGTCAAAATCAACTTCATAATTAGAATATATTCATGGTTATTACAATATTGGTTATGTATGCCTTGTATATCAGTTTGAATACATTTGTGACCCTTATATGTTTTTTGAGGATAATCACTTTATCATCAACATAATTTCTCCTAGTATCTTCTATGAATATTGTGTTGCCTCTCCCCATTCCATTACCATTCCACATGCCATTAACACTAACCGACCTAGCCATTATATTGACATTCCACCTCTCATAAGTTTTAATTATTTAACTATATACATGGTGATATATTAGTTAAAGAACATCAAGGGGAAAAGACCACATTCATTTAGAATAAGAATGATCTCCTAGTGAAACCTTTTCAGAGGTGTCAGGGGATAATTAAAGTTCAAACTCAACATCTTCTAGTGAAACCTTGTTTAAGTCACTAGAAGAAAATCAAAGTCAAAATTTAATGTTCCTTAGTGAAACATTCTCAGAGGCACTATGGGATAATCAAGACAAATTCATGATTGAAAACCTCTTTGAGGCTCCAATAGATGAGCACAATAGTCCTTCACTACTTGATGAAGACATTATCAAAGATTAAATTAGTGTAGCTTCCAATCCACAACAAAATTAGATGGTAGCTACTCTCATGCCCAAACAAAAAAAATATTTGGTGGTCCTATCAAGAGTATATTCATAAGTCTTTAGATTTTTCACATTTAAAGTCATGTCAAATCCAAAATCAACAACATTGTGTGTGCCTAAAAACCCTAATCTTCATTTATTTTCCAACCGTTATACGTTCTATTATCATCCAACATTACATCACAAACAAAACTTATCATCTAACATTTATCCATATTTACTATCCCTGGTCACACTTTCATTTGAAAAGGCTACAATGATACCTTGTCTTGATGTTTTAAGGAAATATAATCAATGACTAATTAGGATCACAACAACATTCTCAGCATCCAAATCTACAATAGGTTCTTGATAGAGTAGCTATTTAGAAGAGGTGTTAGCTAGTAATTTACACGAATAATTATTTTAGTTGTCTCATATGTTGATTAGGTCATGAATCTACATATCAAAAGGAATAAAAAAACATTTCCTTGGTCAAAATCATAAAACTAAAAACCATACCTTGCCAAAAGATTTTACCATGCCTTTTACTTTGCCATTTACCTTGCCTCTTTCATTTTTCATTAATTTTTCCATTATTCCATACCCTTCCATTTTCCTCATCACTTTGGGGAAACCCTCTTTACATTATATCCAATTACCATCCTATAATTTTACTTATGTCATATATATGACATCCTACCATGCCATCCCTATTAGACCAAAGATTGATTTTAGTCATCCTACCCAAGCTTATTTTGATCCTGGTTCCTTTGGTTCTTCCCACACCTTCTATGAGAGTATCCTAGGTTAGTTTAAGTAGTTTTATAATTCCATGTTTAAATTATAGTTTATGAAAGTAGTGTGATTTTGGATCTAGCAAGTTAACTTTCATTTTCACATTTAATGGGTGTTATTGATTATAACCTCCTATCAGAAAATCAGTTGTCTACCTTAGGTTACTAATTATAATCACCTATAGTAAAATTAGTACCAAAAACCTATTCCATTATTTTATAATTATAAATTTCTATGGTAAAATTAGAAAAAAACACCTTTACCATGCATTGTCACATCACCTTTCCATTATTATTCTAATTTGTGTGGCCATTTGCCTCAATTTGATAACTTCTTGTGTCCTAGTCGATTTATCAATACCAATTGTGTGGATAGAATTACTATGATTTAAGACCATTTTGGTATTATGTATACCATTATCAATTCATGTTGAGGTTAAATTATTCCCCCTTTTCCATATGCTCTTATTATTTTATGAGCAACCTCAGCCAATGTTCTAGTCATTTGATGGGTTGGACCATTTAGTACCTTGTAATTCTCATTCAGGTTGAGATGCTTAGAAAATTACAAAGACATTCAAAATAATTCAAAATACAAAATAATTTATCCTATTTAATCCTAGTTAGTCATCCTTGATCCACCCGACTAGGGCAAATCCATTGTTAGGATGCTTCCTTTTACTTTTTCTTTTGTCTTTATGTATGTTTGTTTTCTATGTTTGTTTATTTATTTGATTTCTTGTTTGTCTTCTTTATATGTATTTTTTATTTGTTTGTTTTATTTCCTATTTATTTTATTTTAGTATTGTACCTTGACTCAGTCTATATGCATTCATTGGGTGACTCCTTGTCTATTATTCTTGAGCCTAGCCATATTCATTCATCAACATTATCATTATGGTTTTTATCATTGGTGCATTATTATCAAATGAGTATTGGATTGGGAGTCAATCCTTATGAATATTTGGGTAAAGTTATCATGGTTTGATATCATGATGCCTACCATCATGTGCTACAATAAAAATTAGCCCAGGAAGTCTTATAACTAATGAATTAGTAAACATTTTTCCTTAGTACCCTTAGAAAATCCTCCCATTCTTCTTAATCAAATAAACCAATTGATTATTCTAGTTTTATCAATGCTAATAAGGATGAGAATATCCAAATTCATTGGTACAATTGAATATTTACCATTGATCAATTCTTTATTCTTATATTCATCTCTTTCATCACTTTGTGCATCCTTGTATGCCTAGTTATTTGTAGATTCTTTAGTCATTAGACCATTGCATATATTTGTTCCCACTCATCTTTAATCTATGAATTAGGTTATATCTTTGAATTATGTTTGACAATCTACCCTATTGGGGCATAATCAAACATATTTATTCAATCTAAGTCATTTTAATGATTATAACTACCTATTGGAAAATAATTATTTTGAGTCATTAACCCTAACTGGGGTATATGATGTTGCCACCAATTATAACTACCTTTGGAAAAATTAGTGTCTCCACCTTTGTTACTAATTATAACCACCTTTGGTAAAATTATCACCTTTTTAAATCAATGCATGCAATAATTTTATCGATTGGATTAATCTCACCCATGGGTTAATCTCATTCTACTTCTTACTTATTTTTTAGGGACCATCCATCAAACATATGAAAACCACCCCCTCGAGGGGGCATAATTATAGGCTTTCCAAGCATTTTTTATATCTTTTTCTTCAATCATCATCTTATTTTAGGCATACAAGGATTTTTTATTATTTGAGAAGATTATATTATTCCTAAATCTTAAAACATCTTCCCAAATAGGGGAAAACTATAGACACCTAAAACTGGCCACCAATGGCTTCATACCAAACTTTAGAATGATACTTACCAACCATTAAAAATTAAGCCCAAGAATCCCTAAACATCCCAAATTTGCTTATGCATAATTCTACAAAGATCATAATCCCATTGAGACATCCATAATTGGGGTATCCTACCATAAGTAATATAAACCTCTCACAAATTCATGTCTAATCATCATGCAACATCATAACATGAAATTTGGCCTATGTACCTATTAAATGGGGCAAGTACACACATAAAAATAAATCAAATCTTGGAAATTCCAAAAATCCTAATAAAAATTAACTAAAATTCTAAATCAAATTAAATTCCTATTTGAATTATCCATGTTTAATTAATGAAATTCTAAAAAAGCAAATTTAAAAATCAATAATATCCTTAGTTTTCATGATTACCTTTTGTGAGTTGTCAAGGCTTTGCAAATATCTCATCCATGTATATTCATTTTAAATCATGAGGTTTTGACACCTTTTAACTCTAATTAGGTTAATTAACTCACTTATGTTAGGTTTGAACTCATTCCATATTTAAACTACACTTTAACTCACCCTGAGTTGGGGTTAGTTCCTAAACCTATAAACATAAGCATTTTCCTCTTCATTTGAAGAGCTTGGATAAATTAAAGTTATATTTAAAATTTTATAGCAATATTGAAATCAATAATGTTATAATGCCAAAATATTAAGCCAAGCCATCAAGCCATATCAAGACATAAGCTAACTAGGTTGTTGAAGAGAGAAGGAGACAACCAAACTCCATTACCAAAGACTCTTCGAGAACAATCCAAGCAAACCATGAAAAAATCACTTGGAGCTCTTAAGGAAGGTAAGGGATTTTTTCATGCTTTGCATTTTATTTATGATTTCATATATATATTATTCACTATGTTCCCCCTAAGATCTAGGCTTAGATATGTTATCTTGTTAGTGTGTTGATTTCATTTTATTTTTTTTAACTAAAACTGGTTATAACCTCCTCTCTATTGTCAAATTCCTATGATCATAATTTATATCAATACATCATAGATTTTAGTGTAACCACCAGTGTAGATGAGGTTTACTCTTACAGTGTTGACACGTACACATACTCTCCCATAAAGACCATTATTAGAGAGAACACTATGTTAGAGATATGTTTCTTATTCTAGAGGACCTACCTCTACTCATTTTATTCTGAGATTAATATTATTGAATTCTCAAGGTTATAAGCATAGGGCACCTATTTTAGCTATAACATCTCCTAGTAGATGTGTCCTTAATATCCCTACAGTTCAAAAGACACCACAAATAGTTTCAAGGATTTCTATCACCACTTCATAGGCAAGGCTAGATATAGATCACTCAGTACAATAAAGTAATAACAATAGGTTATAACACTTTACATCACATCTTTAGCATTATTATGTATTGATATTTATCATGCTAGACTAAGTCATATTTTATACCGAGTACTACTACTTTAGACTCAACATATGTACATCTTATGTCTTAGACATATATGTATTACCTATTCATGCATACTTTCCTTTCTTGAATTACTAGTTTATAATTGATTATATCTTTACGCTTCTTCTATTTGAGGGAATCTGAATATGCCATTATTATTTGGCTTTATGCCACTTTTTTTCATAATATGTATGATTTGAACATATGCCCATGTCCTTGTGTGTGCCTTCCTGAGTGTATATGCAGACATTTGAACATGTCCTTATATATGGCTCTAAGACAATTTGATTTTTGCTTGTGTATGTAGAAATTAAAACATGTATTTATATTTGTTGCTTTCTTATATTTAGTTACATGTGCCCATGTCCCTTATATTGTTCCTCTTGGCCTAATTTGTGTGTCTCATATGTGTTGTATGTATGCTTTCTTATATGAATCATTTTCATGACACTTATCTCTTTCTTGTTACACACCCCAATTTTAGATGCCATGATGGACATTAGGCCCCATCCCCCTAGGTAGTTACTTAGTTATTACTTAATTTTTTTTTACTTACATTCTTATGTCTATCTTAATAACCTTGCAAATTAAAAAAACTACATACATTACACATTATAAGCTTATGCTCAAATTATCTTACATTATAATGTTATGTATTCACATCATACTGGATTATTATAAAAATATTATATATGCTCTAGTTAACACACATCTTGAAAAGCTTTTTATTTTGAGGAATTTTTTTTCACAGGTTCAATAAGTCCCATCAAAAGAGGGAGAATTAATAGGGTTAATCATAGAGATTAGGCTCTAATAATGCACTCACAATACATTTTTTATCACACATGATTAGATTATAGAAATTAGACTCAAGTAAACATAGTGGAAAATAATGATATAAAGATTAGTATAATTACACATAAATCATAATAGATAGACATTAGCACCCAATTTAAGACACTAGTGGCAGATGATGTTACTAACTAGTAGTCTCATTTTCACAAAAATCTAGATTAGCTAGAAAAATATAGTAGGTGTAGTCTAGGTTTGCATAGGTTCAATTATAGATTCATACTAGTTTAGCTTAGATTCATACTAGTTTGATCAGATTGTAGGCATGATACACGATATGACCATAACCATTTTTAATTAAGATATTTAGATATAAATTGGTATAACTTAGTCTAGAATCCATATGTTCATATATCAAATTTTAGGGGCTTGTGCATAATGTAGACACTACATTCTGGCCAAAACTAACTTTTGAATAGACTTCAAATTGATTCCTACCAAACATTACAAATTAAGCCTATGAATCACTAAATTTTCCAATTTTTATTGAGCATAGTCATGGATGTTAAGTTGTCACTGATGTCAAAGAGTGCATGAGATACAAATTCATTAATGATAAAGAAGTTGTATTTGATATCTTGGATAATATATAACACATATGTTGGTTTGTAATTGGTATGCCACTTGATCATTTGGCATAAGAAACATGCATCTTATAACTTAAGAGAAGATAGAACATGAATACACATCATGTAGATATGAATGAACCAATAAGTTTGTGCATTTATTTTTGGTACTTAGAAAGTCAACTAAGGTTAAAGGATTTCATGCGGATGTCTATAATGCCAAGAAGGTACCCTAAAACTTTGGACTCTTGAAGTGTTTTCTAGAATGGACCAAAGACCATGAAGTTTAAATATGTTGAAGTTTTAGGTCACTAGTCAATAGATCTAATGGTGTGAATTCATTATCTAGATTATGATCAAAAGGTGTGCATGAAGTTAAAATTTCAAAGGTTCCTAAGATTAAATGTGCTAGTGATAAGTGTCACTATATCATTAAGTTGACAGAGGATCAATAGTTTGAAATCATTCATACTAAAAGAGAACAATGGTGTGGGTCAATTTAAAAGTTAAATGTGTAGAAGGCACATCAAGCTACCAAGTGGTATAATCATGGGCATTCTGATCTAAAATCAACAATGAGAATTACTAGATAAAGATAAAGCTACTTAGAGGAGATTGATGGTGTATATTTATCCATATTTACTAGGAACCATGAGATGAGGTTAAGGTGCTCAATGTTTAACATTTACTTAGTGACTGTTGGAATTTAAATATTCAAATTTGTGAAGAAAACTAGTGCTTAATTTTTGGGTTATATCTTTTGATGTAGGATAAATTTCTTGATGTAGTAAAAGCAAAGTTATATTCAACTTCAAGGCACATTAATAAAACCTAGTTAGAAGGTTTGAATATTTATATAGTCAAAATTATGAAGCTTCAAAGTTGACTATTTGTTCATTCATGGTGTTAATGTGTACAAAATATAGTTCAAGTAATTTTTACTTTAGCATAAGAGTGTTTTGGTAGGAACAATCACATGAAGATGTCATAAGGGTTATATAAAATGGACCCATATAGTTTAAACTAATCCTATGTTATTTATTTTCTAAATGAAATGCTAAATAGGTGAATAGGTCTCCATGAGACCTATAAAAGCTACCAAGACATAATTGAAAGGCATAGGTACTTAAATGTGACCCATAAATGCTATGACCAACCTATGATGATGGTATTTAGATATTATTAGCATGATATAAGTCTTAATTGTTAAGGTAAGTCTTATGGCCAACCAAGAAGTTGATATTCATGAAGAGTCTAAAAATAGTGGAGACCAAGGCAATGGTTTCTAGACTTGGATGTGTGAATTGAGAGAGTAGAATATAGAGATGAAGGAAAGAGATCAGAGGGAGTGTTCTTAGTGGATGGATTGAAGTACAAAGTAGATAGAAGATGAGTGAAGAATATTAAAGAGATATCAAAGAGGTGTTTGGACACATTGATTGTATGATCAATTTTGTGTGTATTTTATGTGTTGAAAGAGAGGTGTTAAACATTGATTCTCCAAATAAACTAATCTAAAATCAGATTTATAGAGTTGTTGATTTATTAAGGTATTATGTACGTGTTCAACATATAGAAAAACTGCATACTTGTTCATACTTAGGGGTGGGTGATCTTTGTGAAGGGGGTGTTTCACTAAAAGGTCTCATATTTGTTATCATCTTATAGGATAATTCATCCATGCATTTATAGTATTGAGAGTGGGTTTTATTACTCAAGAGGGTTTTCCATGTAAATCTTGTGTAATGTTTTTTTTCTTGGATCATTTTGCTTATTCATTATTATGAACATATTATATGCTTTATGAATGCTTGTGGTCATTGATTAATAGTTTGAAAGGATTATAATTAATGTTTCAAATATATTTCATCATTGATTCACCTCCCCCCCTTAGTTATTGTATCTCCAATAATTAGTATCTGATCAAGACCTTCTTTGAAAGTTTAACCTCTTGAAGGTGATCCAAGGTATAATATGTAAAATCAATAGATACAAGGCTTATCTACAAAGCAATAATAAATGTTTAGTGGTTCCAATTATTTTTTTGGAGTGTGAGGATAAAGACATATATCATGTCAATAGGGTTTAAAATTTATCAAATGTTGTGGATGGATATTCAACCACCTCAACCCCTCCAACTAGTGCAACTAATAAAAATCTTTGTGAGAGCAATTCTAAAATAATGATTTCCATCACTTGCAATCTTTTATAAACTAAATTAACTAAGGTAAAACATCATAAATATGACAAAGAGATATGGGAAAAATTATATATCATTTATGAAGGGGATTCAAAGGTCAAGTTGGCTAAATTACAGACTCTTTGAAGATAATTTGAGAGTCTAAAGATGAAGGAAGAAGATTCTGTGGCATCCTTTTTTTAGAGTTGATGAGATTGTGAACATTATCAAAGGTCTTGGAAATAATCTTGAATAAGCTAATATAGTACAAAATTTATTAAGGTTTCTCTCCCTCAATTTTGATTCTAAAGTGTTTGTTGTAGAAGAAAGTCATGATCTTACTTAGATGAAAATGTATGAATTACATGACATTATTATTGCCTATGATATGAGATTCAATGATGACAAAATACCAAAATTGGAAGAAACATTCAAGATAGAAACAAATCCAAATAATAAAATAACTCTAGGTAAGAAAGTCAGGTATGATGAAATATCTGATGATGAGCTAATAGCTTTATTTTTAGTTAAATTAAAAATAGGCTCATGGAAGTGTAAGGGTAAACTACCCTTAAAATGTTTCAATTTTGGAGAATTAGGACACTTTTCTAACAAGTTCCCTCATAAGAATAAGAATAATGATAATGAAGAGCTTGATGAAATCCAATATGAAGGCAAGAAGACATTTAGTTTGATAAAAAATAATTTAGAAAGTATGATAACAATAAGAAGTCCTTCAAGAAAAATAAGAGTCTCTACACCAATAAAGATTGAAACTCATCAAATGAGAGTGAAGATAGTGATTCTGAGTTTGGTATTTAATATTAAGTCTTATACATGGCTATATAAGGAATTTGATCATATCAAAAGGAGTCTACTTGGAGTGATACAGATAATGAAAGACAAGGAGGACTATGAGATTGAATTGAGGAATTATCATCAAGAACTAATGATTGATAATAAGATTAACAATAAAAACTCTCAAATCAAGGACTATGAAGATCAATTCAATGTGTTTGGCAAGAATGAATGAAGACACCAAGGAGCATGAAGATATAGTCAAGAATCTTAGTAGTCAATTATAAATCCTATCTACAATATTGAAAGATAAAGAAGATGAGTGTTTTAGTTATGTGATTGAAAATGAGTCATTGAAATCTGAGTTATAATAGACATATATTAAGATAAAGTCATATGTGATGTTTAAAAAAATCTCAAAAATCTAGATAACATTATAAATAGTTAAAATATTGCTAATGATAGAATTGGACTTGGTTGCAAAGAAAAATAAAATAATGTAACTAAAGACAAGATTAATACCAATGTGAATAAGGGCAATCAAACCTTAAAGATCAATCATCAGTCAAGGAATGAAGCTGTTGGTAGAATAAGGACAAATCATATTAGACAACCAGATTCCATGAGGTATGTAAATTACAATGGTAACTACTATAATTGTAATCAATTTGGTCATAAGAATAGAAACTGTAGAATACTTATTTAGAATGAGTGGAATCATTAGTCAAATAACATGAACAAAACTGAGTGCTTAAATTGTTATGACATAGGACACTTTGCAATATTTTTTCCAAATAAAGTAAGGTAAGTCGAGTTAACTTCAATAAGAATGGTTTGCTTCAACTATGATAATATTAGTCACATTGTTAGGTTATGCAAAAAAGAGGCCATCAAGTCAAAATAAGTTCAATCAGACTCTGAGTATACAAGTAAGAAGACAAGTTAACTTATGGAAATCAAAAATAAAAAGTGTGAGTCATGATGAGTTTGTAGGTAGAAGTGGTCTATTTTCTATGGTGGAGAATTATATAAAGGTTGAAGAATGCCAAGATCTCTCATTGTCTACTCATGTTGTGAATAAAGAGAACAAGCTCAAGGAGATTACCAATATGCTAGTTAAGGCTAGTTATAAGGTATGTATGGATCCAAGAGAGCATCCAATTATTGTTGAGTAAGTTTCATGTAAAAAACATCAGTTATCAATGCCTAGTGATGAGATTTTTTCTTTAGATGAAAAGGTATGTCATGAATATTTATTATCTCCATGTATTGTCAATGCATTCTTAAAAAAAGGAGAATATTTTAGTGGATGAGCATGTTGCTTCTCTTAAGCTTAAGAAGAAGAACAACAACTATTAGTATCAAATGACTAAGGAGGAGAAGTAATATGTGGATTTGTGGGAAACTCCTAGTTTCACATTATTCTAGGATATTGTGGATTAGTGTGTCTCTATCGAAGCTTCAAGGAGACACTTGATAAGAAAAAGGAAGCATGGTGGATTCCAATTAAGCTTTAGTTGATGTTTTAGGACAAGAATATCATTAAAATATGTGTTTGGCTAAGTGCGAGATAAATCATTTAGCTTGAGTGTCTTGAATAAGTGTGCATGATGTAAGGGGGATCATATGTGAAGATGCTTCAATCATGATAGAAGTGTGAAGATGCCTAATATAGTTGTTATTTCAATAATATTGACATAATGATTTGATCATACCAAGTCATATATTTTGACAAGGTATTGATTCTTAATGCATGAGCAAAGAGAGCTTTTGAGTTTTGTAGGTAGACTGGTCTAAGGATCAGTAAAGCCCAAATCCAAATTGGTATATGTCAAAGAATAGATGACATGAGATGGAGCTTGATGTTAGGGGGAGATTTCTAAGGTATGTGAGTAACTTTTTGGGTCCAAGGATCAAAGAAGTTAAATTTTATATTGGTTCATGTCAAAGGGGGAGTAATTGATTCATATGCTTAAAAGTATGTAAGTATCCTAAGCATATTAATAATATTTGAATGCATACATAGTGTTGAGGAATGTTTGTCAGAATGTTGAGGAAAAGACTCTTTGTCATTAATGTCAAAGGGGGAGAAAGATCAAAATGAAGGAGCTCAATTAAAATAATTAATAAGTCATTTTGAGGGTATTTCCCCATAAATGACAAAGGGGGAGATTGTTAAGCATAATCATTGATGTTAAGTTGTCATTGATGTCAAAGAGAGCATGAGATACTAATACATTAATGACAAATAAGTTGTGCTTGATAGTTTGGAGAATATATAGCACATATGCAAGTCTATACGGATAAATAAGAAGTTGTGAGGAATCTATAGATGCCTTGGTGAATCTCTAGTGTGTCACTTGATCATTTGGAGTGATAAATATGCATCTTCTAGCTTAAGAGAATCTAGACCATCACTACACATCATGTAGATATGAATGAACCAAAAAGTTTGTGTATTTATTTTTGGTAGTCAAAAATTCAATTAAGGTTAAAGCATTTGATAGAGATATCCATAGTTCTAAGAAGGTAACCTAAAAATTTAGACTCTTGAAGTGTTTTCTATCTCAAGTTATAAACCTTTAAATTTTCTATTGTAAACTGTGATGGGCTAGAGACCATCAAGTTGAAATACGTTGATGTCTAAGGTCACTATTCAATAGATCTAATATTGAGTGTTCATCATCTAGATTGTGATCCAATGGTACATGTTAAGTCAAAATGTCAAAAGTTCCTAAGATTAAATGTGCTAGTGACAAGTATCACTATCTCATTGAGTTGATAGAAGATCAATGGTTCATGGGCATTCATACTAATAGAGATTAACAGTGTGGGTTTGGTCAAAATTCAAATGTGCAGAAGGCATGCTAACTTGCCAAGTGGCACAATCATGGGAGTTTTGATCTAAGATCAATGATGAGTGTTACAAGATAAATATTGAGCTTCTTAGAGGAAATCAATAGTGCATATTTTTCCATAGTTTATAGGAAGCATGAGATGAGGTTAAGGTGCTTGATGTTTAACATTTGCTAAGTGACCATTGGAATTTAAATATTCAAATTTGTGAACAAAAATAGTGCTCAATTTTTGGGCTATATATTTTGGTCTAGGATAAATTTATTGATGTAGTAAGAATAAATGTTGTAGAGGACTTCAAGGTACATCCATAGATATTATTTAGAAGGTTTTAATGGTTATATAGTCAAAGTTATGAAGCTTAAAAGTTTACTATTTTTTCATTCATGGTGTTATTGTGTACATAATATTGTTCAAGCAATTTGTGCTTTAGCATAAGAATATTTTGGTATGAAAAATCACACGAAGATGTCATAAAGTTTATATGGAGTGGAACCATATAGTTGAAAGTGATCCTATGTTTTTTTTTCTTGATGATGTGCTAAACAAGTGAATAGGTTTCCATGAGACCTATAAGGCTTACTAAGGCCTAATTGAAGGGCATATCTACTTAAGTGTGGCCCATAAATTCTATGGTTGACATATGAGGATGGTATTGAGATATGATTAACATGATATAAGTCTTAATAGTTAAGGCAAGTCTTATGACCAACCAATAATTTGATATTCATGAAGAATATATAAATTGTGGAGACCAAGGCAATGGTTTATAGACTTAGATGTATGAAATGAGAGAGTAGAATATAGAGATGAAGGAAAGATATAAGAGGGAATGTGCTCAATGGATGGACTGAAGTACAAAGTAGATAGAAGATGAGTTAAGAATCTTAGAGAGATACAAAAGAGGTGTTTGGATGAATTTTTTTATGATTAAGTTTGTGTATATGTGATGTGTTAAAAGATATTTTTTAAACATTGTTTCTCCAACTAGATTGATTTGCAATCAGAGTTTGGATTTTTTGATTTAATAAGGTGTTGTATGGGTGATCAACATCTATAATGAGAGGGTGCTTATTCATACTTAGGGTTGGGTTCTCCTTGTTGATTGGGTGCTTAACTAAAAGATCTCATGTTTTTGATAATCTTATAAGACAAGTAGTCCATGTGTTTGCATGATTGAGAGTGGATTTTATTTCCCAAGAGGGTTTCCCATGTAGATATTATGTTATGTGTTTAATATTACACCATATTGATTATTAATTTTTATGAACATATTTTATGCTTTATGAATGCTTGTGGTTATTGATTAATATTTTGAAAGGATTGCAATTAAATTTTGAGATATCTTGTATCACTGATTCACCCACCCCCTCTTAGTGATTATACCTCCACTAATTTTGTCCATGAATCATTCATAAATTCAAAAAATCATGTTTAATCATCCATATTTTTGGTATTATACCTTATGAAATAATAAATTCTCATGGATTCATCCTCAGTCACCTTCTAACTTAATAACTAGCAGTTTGGCCTATGGACCCATTAAGCAGAGCACTTGAATAATTCTTAAAAGAGCTAAAATGTTAATCAAAATTAATCAAATAATTAAAATATATTAAATTATTGGATAAATTATTCATTTGGAATTAATGGATATATAAAAATATAAATTCAAAAATACAAAATGTCAAGCCTTTTCATCATTGCCTTTATGAGTTGGCAAGCTCTCCCAAAATATTTAAGAATATCTAATTTGAGATCCATGCCTATTAATTAAAAATAAATATTACATGAAATTTTTTAATTAAAATGGAGTTAGCCTCAACTCACATAGGTTATTTTTAACTCATTCTATGTTTAAAATCAACATTAACTCATCTTGGGTGAGTGTTAACTTTATAGGCTATAAATACAAGGCCATACCTATTGAAAAATAAGCTCTGATAAGCCAAAGTTATAATGCTCATTTGTTGAGAGATAAGATCTTTCAGTGTAAATTTATTATTCTTAAATAGATTAAAATAAACCTTTAAAGTTGTTTTACCATGCCAAATTCATAAACCAACTAGCCAAGCCAAGGTGCTAAGGAGAAGTGAAGTAAATGGAACTTCATTGATAAAGATTTCTTGATGCACAAAGTCAAGAAAGCCACTTCAAAAAGCTATTTTGGAGATACAAAGAAGTTAAAAATATTGTTTATTTTATTTTCTAGTTTTGTTTTCATTGTATGCTTATTAGCTATGCTCTATCTAGTGGATAGGCTAGAGGTGTTAGTGTTTAGTGTGTTATTTTGATTTGGTTCTATCGGATTAACACTATACTAATCTCCCCTATATGGATTCCTTGTTCATATGATGGCATGCCCAAAAGGACCCACACCCCATAGAGTTATTATCCTAAAATTTTAGGACTTTTTTATAACAATTTTCATGTCAAATTCTAAACTTACTGACCAAAAAAGTGGAAATTGGAGGCTCACGGACATCATATAGGAAACCATGTTTTTATTATGTGTAATTGTGATTTTTCTCTCCAAATTCATGGTATTACACTAAGGAATCATAATATTTTACTATAATATCATGACTTTGTAATTGCATTTTTGTCATGATAAGTAGTAATATTACATTAATAAGTTGCATTTTTGGAGGTTAAGTTGTGATTTTACCTTCAAAACTTGTGGTATTGCCTTTAGATTTGAAAAATTACCTTGAAATCCAAGGTATTACATTTGAGACTTGTTTTATTGCATTGAAATTTGTGATATTGATTTTAAATTCACTATATTATCTTAATAATTGTGATTTTTCACTGTATAATCATGATATTATTTTTGTGACACATGATATTACACTGTATTCTCATGATATTACCTTTGATATCTACTTTTTTCTCTATCGACTTGTAATTTTGTGATAACCATATATTACTCATAAATCATGATATTGAAATGTATATTTGTGATTTTGCATTATATATCTATGATATTTCTCTATAGACTCACATTTTTCAACTAACTCTTTGCTCTACATGAAGTTGTGTTTTTGTGATAACTACTTGTGGTTTTACAAGAAAAATTGTAGTATTACTCTGTGTTTCTATGATTTTTCAATGTGTAAATAAAATTTTAAACCTAAGAGATAAATTCCATAAGTCATTTGCTCACTTGCTTTTTGATTCTAAGTACAAGGACCACCTAACATATTTTGCAGAATACAAAGACTAAATTTTGTTTTGACACCCTAAGATTTAAACTCACGTTTACATTTGGTGTTTTAAAATATTTTACTTGAGTTATTTTAATGTTTTATAAAGTTATAAAATAATTACAAGGGGATAAAATTCATGACATATTTTTTTTGGTGTTATAAAATTGAACTCACATGCTAGTTAAATACTCATAAGAGTTTCCATGTTTATGATTATTTTTGAGTGTTTGTTTCACAAGCTGAGTGTTGCATGTATGTTCTCCCCCATCCCCTTTAGGTAACTTGGGTGATTATAAAAACTTCACTTTTTGAATTTGTCATTTTATCCAAAAGCATTGAAATAAAGTCTCTAAGGCCCTCCCTAAAATATGAGTGATTTGGGTGACCCCAAAATGACCATAAAGTCCTTCCACCTTTTTTCATACATCTTGTCTTGTGGATGAGATTTCATCACCTCCCCATGGGTTATCTAGGGAATTTTTGACTCAATAATTCATCACCTAACATCACTTCAACCCCAATCCATGGTAGGCATATATAAATTGAGGTCAACTTACTGGGATGATTTTCTGAGTGATTAATCAAGATCTATTAGTAAAAGACTTCCACATAATGTATGTTTAGTCTAGACTTCACACTACACTAATTAATTTTTATATTTATTGGTTATGAAAAAGACAATACCTTTTCATAATAAAGTAGTTAATGTGGATCTAAATGATGTTTTGTGCCCTAGTATTAACTAGATATATGGTACCATTTAAAACCTATGAAAATTGATAGTTTAAACAACCCCACTTGATGTTAATATAATTTAAATGAAAGGTGAGTAGCCCAAAGTTCCATGTTGATGTACAAATTCTTGAGAGAAGAGGGGGCATAAAAACACTAATTTTCACGCACATTTTAATTTTTGGATTAACAACACAATTTCCTCTCAATAGTAAGTATATAGATGGAATTTAAGAGTACAAAGCTACCTTGTTAGTTTTTAGGATTATGATGATACACTTAGGTTTTTTTTATTATTTTTCCCTTTTACTTACATTATATTGAGTCAAAATTATTTGATTTTAATACCACATCCAAAACAAGTCATGTTTTCACACCAATCTTTTGTTTGAATAGGAGTTATGCCATCCATTTGACACCACACTTTACCTTAGTCATTTGTGAAAAATTTATGTATATGTGTATCACTAGTTTGAAAGGGGAATCATTACATTACCCATTTCATTCCAAATATTGTTCCTTAGAATTTTCAAAAAAAGAATTGTCATACCTTTAGAAAAAGATAACATCATTATAATACTTGCATTGTTTTAAAGACTTGATGTCTTATATTTAGTTGCAATTTCAAAACCATGTGTTCCTTCTTGGTCTATGCCTATTATTATTATGTCATCCATTTTTGTCTAGCTTGTTTTTGATTTTAGTAACCTAGCATTCTAAATCATGTTTTAAGGTGGTATTGATAAGTTTAGATTCAAACATTCATTAGTTTATACCTATGTATCATGTAATTTTGGCTTATATGTTTACCTTTCAATTTTTGGGTTGTGCAACTTATACTAGTTTCTTACTCAATTTAAAGACTTTTTTTTACCTAAAATTTGGGTAGTAGTCTATCTTTTGTGTGTCTAAAGTCCAATGTATTTCACCAAAGGTCAATTTTTTATTTGAATCTAAATGCTTAGTTTGAGTCAAAGTGTTTCAAAAATTTTATATTAATTATCTTGCCTTTTAAACCTAGTTTGTACTAAGTATAGATTTTGTTTCATGTTCCCAAAATACCTATCAATTCAATCTTACCTTTTATACCTAGTGTGTTAAAATCTAGATTTTGTGCCTTATTTCCAAAAGACTAGTAATTCCCAATTTTTTTAGACCTAGTGTGCTAAAATATAGCTTTTGTGTCATGTTCCTAAAAGACCTAACATTTTACCTTTTTTTTTTGAGACCTATCATGTTCTAAGTCTAGCTTTTATGCCATGTTTACAAGAGTCCTAGCATATTACCTCTTTATTTTAGACAATTATTTTGAGCCTAGCTTTGTACCTTGTTACCAATGACCTAGAAACCTTTTTCATCTTTAGACCTAGATTAAAATTGTTTGAAACACTTGTTACAAATTTTGGCATTCA
The DNA here is from genome assembly GCA_037957365.1 of Torreya grandis. Classification (NCBI taxonomy): domain Eukaryota; kingdom Viridiplantae; phylum Streptophyta; class Pinopsida; order Cupressales; family Taxaceae; genus Torreya; species Torreya grandis. Next base: position 4,366,882 of record JARHVA010000816.1, read on the forward strand.
AGTTTTATCTATTCACTTGACCCTTTGTGTAATACATTTGACATTAGACCATTTTAGATTGATTTTATCATTGCCTATTTTGGATAAGCAACTCCATTCCTAGACCAAGTTTTTAGACCGAGTTAGAACAAGTTTAGACCATTTATGTTTTAGAACTTTTTTTAAGATTTTGTATAAAATCTAGGTCTTCTTTGCATAACATTATTTGTTGATTTGGATGTCTCATTACACTTGTAGTGGAACTATGTACAATCTAGGTTATGATAATGTGGTCATGAATGATAACTTTGTTCAAAACCCTTATGGTAATGATGAAGTTTATGAGATGGACCCCCATCCTCATTACACTTCTCAATCTGGGGAATAAAATCAAGATCTATTATCCCATTACATGGTTAACACACCTTCATATTTGTAGCAAGACCAAGAGTGAATTACAGAATACCTTGTTAGTATACCATTGGTTATAGAAAATACACAATCAAAACTATATTACATTACTATTCCATCGAAATATGATCCTTATTTTTTTATTATCACTTTATTAAAAATAAGGATGATGTTTTAGTCATATCCAAAGAGGTAGGGGCCAAGTTTTTAGTAGACTTCCCCCATGAAAATTTACCTAGCCTAGCTAGAGTGCCTTTAAACGTGCCTTATGCCAAACCAATGAATATGCCTCTACTACCCATCCTCAAGCACTAGTGTCGATGTCATATCAAGACTCAAATAGGCTTGTTAAAGTATAGGGCCTCATGTATGACCACTTTATACAAATATAACAATCATATCAAACCTATTTGAATCTATCACATAATTTTAATACCATGGCCATGGCAGACACTCCACTTATAGAGATAGTTCTTTCAACAAGAGTATTAATTGAGTTAATAAGTAAAGATAATTTAGATATAAAACCATTTATGTAAATCACTTCAGTTAGTGACATGTATATTGTCCCATCTATTGAAGAAGTGATTATGACTCCTACGTAGAGAAATATGCCAAACACTGAGGATAACATGAAAATGTCTTCCAATCCAAGCCAAAGTGGTTTAATTACACCAAAAATTAGTTCACAACATCAAGTGACTTTAGTTAATGCCATGAGTGGTGCACAATAGCAGGGGTAGGAACTCCCACATCCGACCATAATAGGATAACTCCAATACTCAACAAATGGCTTCTTCAAGCACATTGTAAACACCTAATTTTGGCCACACATGGATTCTAACTATAATTTAGATTATTTCTTACCAACCATTGAAAATTAATCCTAAGAATCACTAAACATCCCATTTCTGGTCATGCATCATTCATCAATGTTCATAATCATGTTTAGGCATCTGTATTTAGGATACTAGCTTGTATGAAATAATAACCTCTCACAAATTCATCCCTAATCACCTCGTGACAATAACTATCAATTTGTCCTATGGACCCATTAAGTAGGGCACTTGATTAAATATTAAAAGATAAAAAATATAAATAAAATGAATTAACTAATTAAACAAGATTAAATGCTTAGATGAATTATCTATTTGTAATTAATGAATATCTAAACATGGAAAATTTAAAAATCAAAATATCAAGCCTTTTCATCTTTGCTTTTATAAGTTTTCAAGATATTCTAAAATATCACAAAATATCTAATTTGAGAGCCATACCTAGTAATTTAAAATCATAATTACATGACAACTATTTAACTCAACTAGAGTTAGTCTCAACTCACTTGGGGTTCTTTTGAACCCATTCCATGTTTAAACTCAACCTTAACTCACCTTGGTTGAGAGATAATTTTTGAGGATACAAATACAAGGCCATAGCCCTACATTTTTAAGCTTGGATATTGTAGATTTATTATGTAGGATTTACTCCATAATATTCATGCAAGTAATGTTACCATGCCAAATTCATAACCCAAGAAATGAAAGACAAGGTGCTAAAGAAATATGAAGCCAAAAAATCTCCATTGAGGAAGATTTATTGATGCACAAGATAAACAAGCCATTCAACAAGCCATTTAAAATTCCAAGGAAGGTAAAAAAGGTTATCTTTTATGTTTTAGTTGTTTTTTTCATATGCATGCTTGTTACCTATACTCTCCCTAGTGTCTAGGCTAGAGGTGTCATAATTTTAATGTGTTTATTTGAGTTTTATTTCTTAGCATAACATAATACTAGCCTCTTTTCTACATATTCTTTTTCCACATGTTGGTACACCTAGTTGGACTTCAAGCATCCCATATAACCAAGGATATTGATATGCTACTTTTATTTTTTCTAATGGATGCATAAAAATCTATAAGTTTCAAGATTTAACTTCATTTTTTATGTTTTTATATTATAAGCAAGTTACAAATTGTATGGATTGATGTTGATTTTCATTCACAAGTTACAATGATTGACATCAATTTTCTAGATCAATGTCAATTACCATGATCGACCATGATCCCTATGTGAAAAGAGGAATATGGTAGGGAACATAGCCAACAAGGTTTTACTTGAGTTTTATAGTCTTTATTCTATATTTCAGGACCTACATATTGTTTATCTAGCCTATTTATTATATGATCCAATAAATAATTTGATTTTGAGCACATTAATAACCATATTTGTATTAAAATAACTTATGTTTTTATGTGTTTTACAATTAAATGTTGATGATCTACATGTTGGTTCCAAATCTTTCACCCTAGAAGATAGTGTTCAATCCTCTCCCAAATTTGAGAAACATGGGAACATTTTCAAGGCTTGTGGGTGTACCTATGTTATCAATAGACCTCTAGATTAAAAGGAATAGCTCCCTATATATGTCTTTTCTAAAATAGCTTGCTTAAAAGGAAAAGAGTTTGGAATTTGTAAGAAAGGAAAATTTCAAGAAAATAAATCCTATTCTACGGGTGGCGATGCACCACAATTATCCTCCACATGAATGTCATACATGATTTCAAAATACAACAAAATACAAGCCTATTGCTAAGATATGGAAATTTATAACATAAATGTTTCAATGTACAGGTGAGACATATGAAATCATACAAGGTAAATAAACTAAAATACAACCTATATAGTTTAGAAAAGGTTATACACATGAAAAATATCATACATTTGGATGCACTCTACATGACCTGTTAGACTAAAAATCCTACTCAAAATGTGAAGGACAAAGGACACAAGCATGAAACCATCACTTGTTGTCACTCTATGTCTCTTACACACTTAGGCAATTATTTAGAACATGAAATGAATAGGCCTATGCTTGATTTCTTAAAGGTAGGAAATGACAAAAAAATTCAATAGGGATTCACCATACTTTTTTTGATGGATTTTACACTAGCCAAAGGGTTGAATTTATAGTAAAGAGAAGAGATAGAAGAGGAGGTATTTGGCACCAACAAGAGGAATAATTTCTATTGGAAGTCTCCATATTTATTTGTAACTAAATTTTCTAGAGATTCTTGTTAGGGCACTCTAATTGATCCATGTCACCTTCTCAAATGCCTTTGGATTGCCCCCTTGAAGATGCTTCTCCAATAGTTTCTTAAAATAATGAGATATTTGATCAATGGCATCAAAATGGTTACAACAAGGAACCACTTGTTACAAAATTTATCCTGATGCTTAACCTCTTCTCTTTGGCTTCTCGCCCTTTTTGATGGCTCTTAAAGAACAACATAGATCATGATTTTATGCCATTGATATACTTGGCATGGATCCATATAGATCAGTCTCCATCTTTTCCTCTCTTTCCATGTGATATCTTTTCATTTGTCTAGTCATGGCTCTCGTGCACCATCGATAAGCCATTGGATCAAATGTATAATCTAAGTGGCTCTATGAACCTGATTTGCACTTTGCAATGTAATTTAGATTTTTTTGACCTCCTTACTTATAAATATTATAATCAAATCCTTAGGAGAAACTTGGTTTACACTTGTAGTCTAATTCAGGTTTTCTGACCTACTTAGCCTATAAAGTTTATAAGTTAAGAACTTGGAAAATACTTATTTGCTCCTATAGACCCATTTGGGTTTTATGAACTCACCTAATTTGGAGTCTTTGAGCTACTCTACTTATGAATTTCATAATTAAATCACCTAGATAATATTGATTTACACTATGAGAGTCATTTAGGTTTTTGGAGATGTTCAACTTGCTTCAAACTCTTCAAGCTTGATGACTTCAGACCTTTTAAACCTGATTGCTTCTCAATATCTAGTTCTTGATTTTAAAATTGATGTGTCCTAGCCCATAATAGGATATTTGAATCCCAACAATTACTTTTTTGACTTGAATTTGATGTCTCCCAACACATCATAGGACATTTCCATCGAGCACATTTCTTTGGTTTTTTTGCAAAGGGGAATTTATTTAGGATTTATTCCCAAAGGAATTCCTTTAGATAATTTATCCAAAGGAATTCCTTGAAGATTTTGTCTGGGTTCTTGGAAAGTGCCCTTCTAGGAAATCTCAAAGAGCACTTTGGGAAGGAATGTGCCCCTTTAGGAAATCCCAAAGGGCACTTTGGGAAGGAAAGTGACCCTTTAAGAAATCTTAAAGGGCACTTTTGGAAAGAAAAGTGACCCTTTGGTAAATCCTAAAGGGCACTTTTGAAAAAGAAAGTGACCTTTCAGGAAATCCTTAAGGGCACTTGTGAAAAAAAATTGAAGACAAAGTGTCCTTCAGAAAAAAATTGAAGGGCACTTGGAGGAAATGTGACCCTTCAGATTTTTCTAAAGGGCACTTTAGAAGATGAAAAGAGACAATGTGACCTTTTGAAAAAACATTTTAAGGTCACGTTGAGATAAAGTGTCCCTTTAGAATTTTTTTGAAGGGGAGTTTTAAAGGCAAAGTGTCCTTCAAAAAAAATCTAAAGGGTACTTGAAAGAAAAGTGACCCTTTGGATTTTTTTGAAGGGTACCTTTGAATAAAAGAAGAAGGAAGATGAAATAAAAGAGGAAAAAGAAATAAAATAGGAAGAAAGAAGTGAAGGAAAGAGGAAAGGAAGAAAAAAGGCAAGAAAGGAAGATGGAGGAAGGAGAAGAAGGTGAAGGAAATCGAATAAAATCTTGAAGAAGAAGCTGAAGAACTTTGATAACATAAAAAAGGATTTGGCTAAAATATTACACAAATATTTAAAAGAGGAAACACTTGTTAACATTATTAATACAGAACAAAAGTGAACAAAGACACTATATTTAGCAAATTTTCATAGGGGGTAAAAAATGGCTAATAGTTTGGTGATTCATAGGGGAGGCATGCCTACTATGCCTAAGACCGGTTGCCTTAATCCTTCCATTGGGCATGGAGTCATGCATAAGGAACTCAAAATAAATGAACAAGATGCTTGCCAAAACACACAAAAAACTAGATGATCACACACACAACAAACCAAAGGAAGGTAAAAACTTATGGTACATAACACTTAGTGAACACATAAGAAAACAAAAGGAAACACACACCTAGACTACTATTTACAAGATAGGTTGGTAAAGATAGTAGAAAATTATTATATGTATCCCATTTATTAGGATAGGTAGCTCTTGTCCATTCATTTTGGCTAGCTAAAAGTAATTACTTTGCTTACACTTGCTAATGATATAGGGTCTACTCCACAAAGTGTCAAACTTTGTATGCCTACCTGGTTTTGCCCTATCTTCATCCCACTTCAAAACTAAGTTGCCATTTTGGAATATTCTTATAGTTTCCCTCTTTTTGAAAGACTTATTAATGAGTATTTGGTGATGTTCCATAGATTTATGTGTATCACCCCTTATTTCTTGTAACTGCATTAATTTTGATAATCGAACCTCCATTGGAGAGTTCTCAAGCAATTCCAAATGTTGTTCAAGTTCTAGAGTAGGGAGTTATTGAGATATGGGTAACCTAGCTTCCCTCTTATAGATAATCACAAAAGGAAAGTTACCAACTAATTTCTTAGGATTAATCTTTTCATCCCATAGGGCTATCTTTATATTATTGTGGCATGCCCTCTGATTGGTCTCTAATGTTCTCTTGATTATTTTGATGAGGTTTTTTGGGTAGACTTAGCCAATCCATTACCTTGAGGATAATAATTAGATGAAGTACTCAAATAGACCCCATTTCTTGCTGCCCAATTATGAGTCTTGGCACTTATAAAGGAAATTTCATTATTATAAAAAGTGGCCTAGGGGACTCCAAACCTTGTTATAATGCTATCATATAACTCTATGATATAATTTTCACTTGCTTACTTCAAAGTAATAGTCTCCAGCCACCTTATAAAGTATTTGATGGTATTCAATATCCACTTATGTCTAACACTTGATGGAGGATTAATAATGTCAATGAAATCAAGGCCCCATTGCATGAAAGATTGATCTACATGGATAGGTCTCAATGGAAGGGCTGCAAGCTTTGGTTTGCCTACAAAGAAGCCACATTGAGAACACTTTCTAACCCACTAGTACTAGTCTTTAAAAATGTTAGGCCAGTAGTATCTAGCCCTCATTATTTTTGTATTTGTTATTATAAGAGAGAAATGGTCTCTATCTACACCATCATAGAACCTTTCCAGTAGCGTGTCAAATTGGTCATTGTCAACACATCTCAACAACACATCATTCACATAATTTCTAAATATAATGACATTTATAAGATAGTAAGGAATGGCCTAAAATCTGAAATATCTCCTTTGAGACTTATTCAAGCTATTAGGAAAATCACCATTTTGAAGAAAACCAATGATGTCTTGTGTCTAACTTTAAGCTTACATTTGATCAGTTGGTTGAGGTTGAACTTGGTAGGCCAAGACTTCCTCTCATAGATTTTGAAGATTTGAAGCTAGATGTTCACAAAATCCTTTTCCTCTTACCAAGTTTATCACTTTGATATACACATCATATTCCATTAACTTTTTTATCCATCCATCTCTCTTCTCATTGAGGTCCTTGCTTAGGAGGAACTCCTTAGTACTGGGGTGGAAAACCATGACATGTATTTTATTGTTGGAAACCATGTGCCTAAATTTATTTATCCCTATAATCAATGTTAGAGACTACTTCTCAACAAAATAATACTTAACCTCATACTTCTCCAATCTTTGACTAAAAAAAGTAATTTACTGCTCAACCTCTTCATCATTCCTCTGCATAAGCATAATTGAGATTGTATCCAGGTTAGCAAAAGTATAAAGAAATAAATACTTGGAGTAGTTCAGATTTAAAAAAGTGGGGGATGCTATAATTAGTTAATTCACGGCCTCAAAAATACTCTTTCTTTCCTTCATCCAAGAAAAAACTTGGTTCTTCTTAAGCATTGCTATGATAGGCTTTACCACAGTTACAAAGCCTAGAATAAACCTCCTTACAAAGTTTATTTTTTCCAAGAATCTTTGTAGTCCCTTCTTCTGATGAGGCAAGGACAAGCCCATAATAGCCTTGATTCTTTTAGGATCAATATCTAGGCCTTCCTTTGAAACAATATGTCCCAAAAGCTTACCTTTATGAACAACAAAGATGCATTTCTTTAGATTAAGGGATATCACATACTCCCTGCATTTTTAAAACATCTGACTTAGGTGTTCCATGTGATCAACAACATATTTGGAAAAAATGGTTATATCATCAAGATATATCAAAAAAAATTTGTTAATCAAACCTCTTAAATCCATGTCCATTATTCTTTGAAATCTGGCTCTAGCATTTGATAAACCAAAAGGCATCTTGTTGTAAGCAAAGGTCCCTCATTTCATAGTAAAGGCTATCTTGAATTGATCTTATTCATTTACAAATATTTTATTGTAGATTTAATACCCATCAAGAAGTGAGAAGTGTTGGGAACCATGAGTAACCTATAGAATTTGCTCCATAGAAGGTAATAGATAATGATCCTTAAGACACACTTGATTAAGGTCTCAAAATTTCACACATAGTCTAATTTCTCTATTCTTCTTATGGATACATAAAATATTAGATACCCAATTCAAGTATTTTATAGGAAATATATTCATGGACTCAATCATATTGGTTAGCTCCTTCTTCATCAATTATTCTATCTTAGGATTGATAAGCCTTTACTTCTGCCTAACCAGTTTAGCTCCAGGTTCCAACTCAATGGTGTGATAAGCTAGACTTGGATCAAAACCTTTCATATATTTGTATTCCCAAGAAAATATATCATGGAACTCTTTGAATATTCAACAAAGTCTTGCCTTTTAGACAAAGAAAAAAGCTTACCAATCTTTAGGAGCTTGTCCTTGTAAATCATGACTCTTTCATAGTTCTTCTCCTTTGTTGACATGATATCTTTCCTTCTTCTAGTCATCCTCAGTGAAAACACTCTCTAAGGTAATCAAACCCTTAGGTATTTTTTTCATCTTTAACTACATGATTTATTCCGCATACTGATCATGTAATCATCTTTTGTTTCTTGAGGAGAAACCTAGCTCATTCTACAAGAAGTGTGTAATGTGTTCATCACTTTTGAATACCTATCATGACACTTCATTATCTATGATATAGGGTCTCATAATGATCTTTATATGGGATTTATCCTTCTCTTATCCCATATCAACAACTGTATCAAATGTTGCACTAATGGTAGCCAATCTGTTAGCATGTTTGTTGGAATCCCTTGGTATGGGTTGTATGTTGAAGGCATCAAAGTCTTCAAGTAAGTCCCATACCTTATGCTTTTATGATTTAAGTAATGGATTTTTGGCTGAAAATTTACTTATTACTTGGTGGATGACTATATCACTATCTCCAAATACTTTCAGATTTTTGATTCCTCTTCTCTTTTCCCATTGGAGACCATGGACTAGACCTTCATATTCTACTACATTGCAAGTGCAACTGAAGTGGAATCTATATGAGGAGTAGTATTGATTATTTGATGGAGAAACCAACATAACACCAGCCCCTACACCTACTTTTATTATTTATCTATCAAAAAACATTTCCCAAATTCCTTTAATCTCATGATCTTCATTAGTGAGTAAAGGAATGGAAACATTTTTCTCATGCATGCAGTAAACTCCCAAATCGGTCTCTTTAATGAAAGTATATGGATCAATTCCATGTTTTTTAGTGTTTTATTTTTCAAGAAAAATATCATAAATACCTTCAAGAGGGGAATATGTTTCACCATTTATGACACCTTCTTCTTCTTTATTGATTATATAATTCTAAGTTGAATTTGTTTCCATGTATGGCTTAATATGAAACCTTGCTAAGGGTTGAGTCCTTATAGTTATATTGGATCCATAACTTATTTTAAAATATATAAAAGACCAATCAGTAGAAAGGTACCCTCCTATCTTAGTTGTAAAATCCCTTGACAAGTAGATAACAAAAAGGGTTGGAAGGTCTATCACAATAACATCTTACAAAATTGGAAAAATTGGGTAGTCATGTAGAAAGACTTTCAGACCTTTGATAAATCCCACTATCTTATTCGGAGTCCCATAAAGTTATAATACACCCTTGCTATGTGACTCATATTTAAACCCTATTTTTTTTAGCCACCACTTTAGGCATGATAGTGGTACTTGCTCCACTATCCACAATACAATTATGGACCATCTTGTCTCCCATAATGAGGGTGAGATAGAAGGGTGGAGGATTTTCAAAATTGTTGGAGGGTTATAAGACATGGTTTGGGTCATTTTTAAGGGCTAAACCATTGTCATTTTAAGTTTGAGGGTTTACATGAATGTTTGTAAGCCATTCTTACAATAGTGCTTTCTGACCAGGCATATGCAAGACTTCCCAAATATATATACTTGTCTTGGCATTATTCAAAGAATAAATAATGTATAGAGAGGGAGAATTCACATTTTATTTGACCTTTGAATGTAGAAAAGGAGTCTAAACCTACTATGTTATAGGTTTGACAATCCTACCTACACTCTAATTTTTCTGAGGAGCATGACTTGAAGTAGGTACAATATTAGGATTCACACTTTATGGCCTTGGAGAGGCATCACTTGGAGTTATATGTGCCCCAAGAATATATCCTAGATCTCATTTTTTGGATATTTTTTGTTTGTAACTAATGTGCTTTGACTCAACACATAGTCATCTTTGACTTAAAAATTAATCATGCTTACACTTAAATTGCTCCCTTCTTCATGAACATCTCTTTGGCTGGGACCTACTTCATTTGAAGTCATGTAAGGAGTGGAATCCTCTTGTGTTACCAAAGCTTGGTTGGCTCCTCCATTATTATGTATGAATTGATCTTGAGGCTATCCCCATTGGTCAAAATGATCTTCTCTTTGGACCAAATTATTGTGTACTAGGACAACTCCTTTCACGAGAGGGGTGGAATTAAGATTATCAGAATTGGGATACCTCTTATAAATTTGTTGACCTTATCCCCTTACTTGATAATTATACTGGGGTGGAGCTTTGTATCCTTGTTGAGGATAATATTGATGATTCGGGGGAGTACATGCCTAAAAATGAGCTTGTTTGATCTGAGCTTGTAATGATCATATTTCCTCATCCTTATCGACAACATTATCCACCTTATTTGGAAAAGCCCTTGGCTTCACATTGGTACTAGGAACTTGTCAGAGCTTCAACTAAATTATGAGATAACACATGAATGGAAACTCTTGGAGGAAGTTTTCCATCCTATATTAAGCTATTTTCAGCTTTAATGGCTAGCTCATAAATGCTTAGAAAATGAAAACCTCCCATTAACTACAACATAATATCCACATTAGTGTCAGTACCTTTGAGGTAGGTGGGGAACACAAATCTAAGAGGAGGTCTCATGATAGGTGCTAGACTATGCCACATCCTTTGGAATCTCTCAGTGAAGTCCCTTATAGATTTAGTAGTACATATTTTTATAACATTTAGCTAATGAATAAATGAAGTATGGTCACTTTTATTTTCAAATATTGTTACCAGTAATTCCCAAAAACCATCCTAGCTTATGATGCAACCACCTTCCAACATTATGTACCAATCATGTGCCTTGCCTTTTAGAGACATATCAAGCAATATAATGGCTATGTTGGCTCTAGTGTCATTATGGAAATTATATAAGTTAGAGATATATCTAATATGTTCAAATGGTGTGATAGGGCCCTCACCATTAAAAATAGGGAGACTTTTGGTGGGATTAAGAGGGATAGGGTCATATGCGGGAAGGTCTATGGGATTTTGGGTGTTAAAAGTTGGGAAAGGTTTATGTCTATCCATTTCTCTTCTTTTCCCCATTTCTCTTTTTTTTCCTTGATATCCTATCTCTTTAGATTTTTCAAATTATTCATCTTCTTCTCCAAAACCTCCTTACCAAGGATCTGTTAGGGCTAGGAGTGGTTCATGGCATTATTATTTAGGAAGAGTTTTAACTAAAGGGGTTTGATCAAAAATCCTAAATGACCTAGGAAGGACCATGAAGTATAATGTGGAAAAATTGATCTACAACTAAGGATTTTCACCCTTTTAGAGTCACTAATGTTGTATTAAGAGTAAAAACTCAGGATTGTCAAGACCAACATTCACCTTGACATGTAAATAACCAAGAACTAGGGTCCCACTAGGTGTGCCAAAACTATTAGTTCCAAATCGTGCACCTTAGAAGAGAGTGTTCATTCCTCTCCTATATTTGGGAAACATGGGAACATTTGCAAGGCCTATGGGTGTACCTATGATGGAAATGGACCTATAGATTGATAGTTCTAGCTCCCTATATATGCCTTTGCTTAAATAGCATACTTAAAAGGAAAAGAGTTAGGAATTTGAAAGAAAGGAAAATTGTAAAAAAAAAAATCTTATTCTATAGGTGGTGATGCACCAAAGTTATCCTCCACATGAATGCCATACATGATTTTATGATATAGTAGAATGTAATCCTATTTACAAGATATGAAAATTTCTAACATAGATGTTTTAATGTAGAGGTGAGACGTATGAAATCACACAAGGTAAAAAAACATAAATACAACTTGTATAGTTTAGAAAAGGTTATACACAAACAAAATCTCATACATTTGGATACATGCTACATGACCTGTTAGACTAAAAATCTTGAATAAAATGTGGAGGAAAAAGGACACAAGAATGAAACCATCACTTGTTGTCACTCTATGTCTCTTACACACTCAAGAAATTATTTAGAATTTGAAATGAATAGACCTATGCTTGACTGTTTAAAGGCAAGAAATGACAAAATAATTTAGTAGGGCTTTACAGTAATTTTGTGAATAGATTTTAAACTAGCCCAAGTGTTTTATTTATAACAAAGAGAAGAGAGAAAAGAGGAGGTCTTTGGTACCAGCAAGAAGAATCATTTTTATTGTAAGTATCCATCTTTAGCTATAACTAACTTTACCAAATATTCTTGTTAGGGTACTCTGATTGATCCATGTCACCTTGTCGAATTCCCTTAGCTTTCCCCCTTGAAGATGCTTCTCTAATGGTTGATTAATAGAATGAGATATTTGAGCAATGGAATCAAAATGGCTATAATAAGGAGCCACCTATTAGAAAATTTGTCTTAATGCTTAACCTTTTCTCCTTAGCTTCTCACCTTTTTTAATGGCTCTCAAAGAATGGCATAGATCATGATTCTATACCATTGATCTGCTTGGAATGGATCCCTATAGATCATTATCCATTTGTTGTTATCTTACCATGTGGTGGTTTTTCATTTATCTATTCATGACTCTTGTGTACCATCGATCCACCATTGCATCAAGTGTATAAACTAAATGGCTCTATGAACCCAATTTGCACTTTGTAGTACAATTCAAGTTTTCATAACCTCCTTACTTATAAAGACTATAATAAAATCCTTAAGAGAAACCTAGTTTGCACTTGTAGACCCATTCTAATTTTTTGACCCACTTAGCTTATAATTTTTATAAGCTAAGCACTTGGAAAATCTTGATTTTCTCCTATTGACCCATTTGGGTTTTTTGAACTCACCTAATTCAAAGTCTTCAATCTGCTCTACTTATGAAGTTCATAAGTAAAGCACCTGAATAATCTTGATTTGTAATATGAGAGTCATTTGGGTTTTCTTAGATGCTCAACTTGCTTTAGACTCTTCAAGCTTGATGACTGAACCTTTTAAACTTGATTGCTTCTCAACGGCTAGTTCATGATGTTAAAATTGATGTCTCCTAGCTTGTCATGGGATATTTATATCCCAACAGTTACTTTTATTTATTGAATTTGATGTATCGTAACACGTCATGGGGCATTTCCTTTGGGCACATTTATTCATCTTTTTTTCAAAGGGGAATTTCTTCAAGCTTTCTTCTCAAAGGAATTCTTTCAGACAATTTGTCTGAAAGAATTCCTTCAAGCTTTTGACTGGGCTCTTGTAAAGCGCCCCTTTAGGAAATATCAAAGGGAACATTGGCAAGGAAAGTACCCCTTTGAGAAATCTTGAAGGGCACTTCTGGAAAGGAAAGTGACCCTTTAGGAAATCTTGAAGGGCACTTTTGGAAAGGAAAGTGACCCTTCAGGAAATCCTGAAGGGAACTTTTGAAAATAAAAGTGAAGGAAAAGTGTCCTTCAGAAAAAATCCAAAGGGCACTTGGATGAAAAGTGACCCTTTAGATTTTTCCAAAGGGAACTTTTGAAGATGAAAAGAAATAAAATGACCCTTTAGAAAAAATTTAAAGGGCAATTTGAGATAAAGTGTCCCTTCAAAACAATTTCAAAGGGCACTTTCGAAGGCAAAGTGTACTTTAAAAAAAAATTGAAGGGCACTTGGAAGAAAAGTGACCCTTTAGATTTTTTTAAAGGGCACCTTTGAAGAAAAGAAGAAGGAAGAGAGAAAGAAAAGAGGAAAAGGAAATAAAATAAGAAGAAATACACAAAGGAAAGATGAAAGGAGGAAAATACAAAGAAAAAGGGAATATAAATGAAGAAGAAAGGAAGATGAAGGAAGAAGAAGAAGGTGAAGGAAACTAAACAAAATCTTGAAGAAGAAGTTGAAGAACCTTGCTGATAGAAAAAAGGATTTGGCCAAAAGATTGAGAAAAGCTTCCAACAAGGAAACACCTATATACATTGTTAGCACAAAACAAAAGTGAATAAGGACACTGTATTTACCCAATTTTCATAGGGGGTGTAAATTGGCTAACACTACCTAATCGATGTTGATCTCTATGTATTGACATATATCTATGTGGATAGATCATGATCAATCTCTAAGATAGAAAATAGAAAACCTGAGAAATAAATTTGTAATGTTATTTTCTCATTTGATTTTGGGCTTCTAAGCAGGAAAACCCCCTAACAATTTTTAGGTCCTATAGTGAAACAAGTAAAGTTTAAACATGGTTAAATATCACACACATTGTCTTTGGTGCTTAAAATGTACTTAGTTATATTCATCTCTTGAGTTGTTTTTGGAAGATTTTTCAAAGTTTATCAACAAAAAATGCCAAGGGGATTAAAATTCAGAACATACTTCATTTTGGTATAATAAAATGAAGTTTCACATTAGATAAATACTTATAAGAGTTTTATTTTTATGCTTTTTTGTTTAAAAGTGTTTTTTTAGAAAAACAAGTGCCACATGTATGCTCTCCCCCCATCTCATTTATGGAACTTGTGTGATTAAAAATGCTCACTCTTTGCATTTATCTCTTTCACCCAAAAGTATGAAAGGAAAGTCACTAAGGCCCTCTAAAAAATCCATATGATTTGGGTGACCGTAAAATAACCCTAAAATCCTTCCAATTGTCTTTATTTTTTATGCATCTTAGTTTATAAGTGGGAGTTCATCACCTCTTCATGGGTCCTTTAGGGAAGCATTGACCTAGGAGTTAATCTCCAAGAATAATTTCAACCCCACTCCATGGTGGGGTATATAAACTAAGGGTGGACCAATGGGACACTTGTTTTGAGCAATTAAAATAAGCTTCATTAGTGGTACTCAACCTTGAAACATAGGGTCAACTTGGACATCACACTACACTGAGCAATTGATAGATGTAGTGGTTGTGAAAAAGACAAGAACTTTTCATAACAATATGGTTGATGTAGATATAAATGACTTTATTGTGACCTACTATTTTCCACACATATGGAACCATCTAGAAATGAAAAAAAAAATTATAGTCTAGACAACCCCACTTGTTACAGACATACTGTTGATGTTGGGTGAGTAGATTGAAGTTCCATGTCACCATAAAAACTCTTGAGAGAAGAGGGAGCCTAAAAACCCTAATTTTAATTAAATTTTACTTTTTATATTAATAACTTAAATCCTCTTAAGAACAAGTATATAGATTGAATTTGATAGTATGATGTAACCTTGTCATTTTTAGGATTTAGGATGTTACACTTAGGTGTTTTGTCATTTTATCTTTTTAACTTGCATGGTCTTGAGTTTAAACTATTTATTTATCATATTTCATCCAAAGTGAGTATCTTTACACATCATTCCTTTGTTTAAAAATGCATTACACTATCCATTTGATATCACACCTTTGCCTTAGTTATTTGTCAAAACTTTTGTGTGTGTCTCACTTGCTTGAAAGGGGCATCATTACGTTGACCAGTTCAATCCAAGTTTTGTGACATAGAGTCTTAAAATAAACCATTTTATATAAATTTAGAGCATGATAACATTGTTACGCTACTCAAATAATTTCCAAGACTTGTCTTGTGTCTAAGATTCTAATCTTGAAATTGAAACTATGCATGCCTTTTGGATCTATGCTAGTACCGACATGCCATTTGTTATTGTCTAGCTTGTTATCTATTTTAAGAAGCCTAGTATTCTAGATCAAGTTTGAAATTAGCCTTGAAAAGTTTAGATCCAAACATTGGTTGGTGTTTCAATTATCCCTCATGTAATTTTGGCCTAGACATATATCCTTCACTTTTTGGTTCATGTGACTTAGCCTAACTTCTTGTTCAATTTAAAGATTATTGGTGTACCTAGATTTGGGGAAGTAGTCTATGTTACATATGCCTAAAGTTTAATGATTTTTTCCAAATGATAAAGTGTGTGTTTAAACCTAAATTCTTAGTTTGTATCAAAGTATTTCAAATTTGTTTAAACCTCATTTTTTTAAATTCTAGCTTTTGTGCCTTTTTCCAAAAGACCTAGAAAATACCTATTTTAAGCCTAGATTTTGTGCTTTATTTTCTAAAATACTAACAACCTTTGTTTCTTTAGACCTAGTTTATACTTTTTAAAAACCCTTTGTACCTAAGTTTGGAATTTTGGTTTTAATTCATCCACATGACATTTTTTTTATTAGACATTTGACATTAGAAATTTGACATTGGACTATTTTATACCAAGTTTTAGCACTAAACTTTTTGGAGATACAACTCCATATTTAGACCAAGTTAGAGTATATTTTCACTATTTGTCCTTGGGACCTTGGTTTTTAGATTTTGTAGACATCTAGGCCTTTTTATAAATTATTCATTATTGATTTGCATATGTCTCATTACACTCTTAGTGGATCAATGTATAATCTAAGTTATGATAATATGGTCACATAAGATGACATTGTTTAAGACTGATATAATGATGATGTAGTTTATGAAATGGGTCCCTATCCTCCTTACAATACTAAATTTGGAGAACATAGCCAAGCTACTCAAGCATAGTATATGGTGAAACCTTAATTGGGATGATTAACATATCAATTTTTCCCTCTCAATGCATTGGTACCTAATACCCTACATATACCATTAACCCACCTTTATCTTGAAATAACAACCAAGATTCACAGCAACTACCATTACCATTCTAAGACCTCATCCTTTGGTTCATGATAGTGACCTATACTTTAAAACACCCTACCATCACCATTCTAGGCCCTTGTACTTTGTCTCATGATAGTAACTAAGATTTATAATTACCTAAAATTACCATTTCAGTCCCTTCCATATATTGTAGCTCATTATCCCAACAAGGTTTTGAAAATATGAATAGATGGGTCATAATTATTATCTAAGATTGGCAACCAGCCTTTGTTAAGCCCATCTTAGATGAACTTATCAGTATCTAACCATCGATCATTTTTTATTCATCACCAGCCTTCCCCTACTTTAGAAAACCCATGTTAGTAGTTGAGACACAACATATCCAATCATTACCTCTCTAATAAAACCAATCATTTGAAGACCAATATTTATTTAAAACTAATATTTCACAACTACTTTTAAACCAAGGCCAATAGAACCAACCAATATGTGATTATTTTTTTGAAAAACCTATATATGATGAGTTAAACTATGATGAATCCCATTTCTATCCTTTATATATTATCAACGAGTCTCACTCTGATGAGCCCATCTTTTTTGAGTCACTTCTTAATGATTATAACCACCTTTGTGAAAATCATTATCTTAACCATTATCCTATTTTCAAAGAGCCTCTTTTTGACAACCCAGTATATGTGGAGTTGTCTCTTGACCTTTTTCTCCTCGCTAAGGATTCTCACTTTGACAATCCAGTCTCTATGGAGTCAACCTTTGAGTTATTACCTCTCCTTAAGGGACTTCTTCTAGATGAGCTAGTCTATGTTGAACCCTTCTTAGATTACTTTATTTTTTGAAGATCACATAATTTAATCATAGTTCATTACTTATCCAATACCAAAAATTCAAAAATAAATCATTATATAAAAATCCATACTAGATGAAGAATCAAAACTAGAGTCAAGTTTTAGTCTTGAACCAATATCAGATTTTACATCAGAAGTAGATTCACTACCAATCTCTACATTAGATTTAGAGTCACTTGATTCATACTAAGATTTAGAATCAAAATACATTCATGGTTGTTATAATATTACTTATGCATGCCTTACAAATTAATTTGAATATATTTGTGATCCTTCCATTTTGAAGATGATTACTTTAGCATCAACATGATTTATCCTAGTATCTTATATGAGGAGTGCATTACCTCTTTCCATAACATTGCCATTCCATATACCATTAACACCAACCAACCTAGCCATTATATTGTCATTCCACCTTTCACAAGTGTCAATTAGGAGCAACAAAATCATACCTTATTGAACTGTATCCATGGTGACATATCAATTCCAGAATATTAGGGGAACCAAGACCACCTTCATGTAGAAGAATAAAAATCTCTGAGTGAAACCTTTCTAGAAGTACTAGGGGGAAATCAAAATCCAAACTTATCATATTATAGTAAAACCTTGTTTGAGGAACTATAAGACAATCAAAGTCCAAAGTCAATGCTCCTTAGTGAAACATTCTTGGAGGTATGATAGGACAATCAATATAACTTTATTAGTGAAAACTTCATCAAGGCATCAATAGCTGAGAACAATAGTTTTTCACTACTTGATGAATACATTATAAAATATAACATCAATAAAATTTCCCATGTACAACATAATTAGATGGTAGATACTCTCAAGCCCAAATAATATAAAATTTTGATGGTCCTATTAAGAGAATTTTCATAAGTCTTCAGCCCCACCACAACTAAAATTATGTTGAATCCATAATCAAAAATAGTATGTGTGCCTAAAAATTCCAATATTTATTTATTAACCATTATACATTCCATTATCATCCACCTTCACATTATCAAATCAAACATATTCTCCAATATTTATCTATATTTACCATTCCTAGCCATAATTACCTTTGTAGAGGTTATAAAGACATCTTGCCTTGATGTTTCAAGGAAATATAATCAATGAATCAATATCACAACAACATTCTTGGAGTGTAGATATTCAATAGGTTCTTGATAGAGTAGTTATTTATAAGACGTGTGAGCTAGGAATTTACATGATTGACTATTTTAGTTGTATCATATGTTGATCAAGACATGCATCTCCAAATCAGTGAGAACAATGGAATCATTTACTACAAATCTAACTTACCTTGTTATTTATTTTAACCTTGTCATTTACGTTATCATTTTCATTTTCCATTCACCTTTCCATTGTTTCATACCCTTCTATTTACCTTACCTTATCACTTGGATGTAACCCTATTACCATTATATCCAATTTTAATAACGTCACCATCCTTAAATAATGTCGTACAAAATTCCATCCCACCATACCTTCACTATTGAACAAACTCGTTCTTAAATTCCCTACCCAACCCTTTTGATCTTGGTTCCACTAGTTCTTTCAACACCTTCCATGGGGGGGGGGGGATTTGATCTAGTTTTAGTAGTTTTAGAATTCCATGTTTAAATGATAGTATAGTATGATAGTGGATCTAGAAATTACATCTTTTATTTATGCTTGACTGGTGTTACTTATTATAACCATCTTTGGGTAAATTATTATTCCACCATGTGTTACTAATTATAACCACGTATGGGAAAATTAGGAATAATACATTTACCATGCATTATTGCATCACCTTACCCTTATTATTATCATTTTCCTTTCCATTTGCCTAAATTATTGAACTTGTTGTTACCTGATTAGATCTCACCACCTTTTGTGTTAGAGGAACTACAATAACTCAAGGTCTTTCTAAGATTATGTAGGCAATTCTTGATTCGTGTCAAGGTTAGCCTTGTCCACCCTTTTCCAATGTTCTTGCTATTTTATGATTAATTTAAAGTTTAAACACTGCCACCATTTTATGAGTTAGACTATTTAGTAACTCATAATTTTCAATCAAGTTGAGATGCTTGGAAAAATAAAAAATATTTGAAACATATCTATAAAATCCTAAAAATCACCAAATCAACCACTTCTTTACCTTAAGGATTCTAGGTCCCCTAGCTAATTCACAATAAACCACTTGTCCTTTAGTTTCCCATCCTTGTTGGCCCCTAAGCCTTACCTTCTTGTTGTTTTATGATTTTTAATATTGATCATTATGCATTCAACTTTGATAAATTAATGACTACTAGAATTTATCTCAAAAACTTTCCATTTTATGAGATCATTCCCATATTTTTCTACAATAACCATCACATTTTATTCTCATTCATTTTCTTCTATCCCATATCTCAGGAGAACTATATTTGGCATGAATATTATGTTGGACCTTGCATCCATGAAATTATATAGGTAGAATCCACTTGCCTAGTACATATGGAGTCAGCTCAGATACCCATTCCTCTACTTCTATTCCCCCATTTTATTTATTTGATTTGTTGTCTCTTATAGACTAGGGGCAATTTACATTATCTTGTTTGTTCTCTATTTGTGATACCATTATGATTAACCATTTTTTATGTTTGTTTCATATTGTTTTGAGTCTTTTATTCACTTTTTATGTTCTATATTCTTTTTTTTTTGTTTTTTTTCATATTTTTTTACCTTCTTGTTGTGCCTTGACTTAGTGTATATATGTTCATTGGGTGATTCTTTGTGCATTATACTTAGGTCCATCCATATTCATATGTCAACTTTGTTATCATGGTTTTTATCATTAGTGCATTATTTTAAATTATTTATTGGATCACATGTTAATGATTATGCATATTTCATCTAAATTATTATGGTGTTTATCTCATGATGGATACCATCATGTGCTAGAGCAAAAATCCACTCAGAAAATCTTACAAGCAATGCAGTCATGGTAATTCTCCTTGGCACCTGAAAAATTCTTGATCTATCCTAACCATTCACCAAATAGAGTAATTAAATCATGAAATAATGTTAATCTTTTATAGTTAGGACTTGCATTTCCATTCTGCCACATTCATCTTTCTCCTCTATCATAGCTTACTCTTACTATATGAGTATGAATTTAGTACGTAAGCCCCTTATTCCAATTTTACATATTACTCCCATAATTATGTGAATGATTCTAACCACCTTTGGGAAAATCATTTTATATCTTCCCACCCATAATGCTAGTGACTATAACCACCTTTGGGAAAATCATTGTGTTTTTATCCTACTTACCATGTCGATGATTATAACTACCTTTGGGAAAATAATTGTGTTTCTCTCTATCATTATGATAATTATTATAACCTCCTTTGGGAAAATCATTATCTCTATCCACCTAACTGGGGTACATTTTTATTCTTCCAATGATTATAACCACCTTTAGTAAAATTATTATCTCTATCCACCCAACTAGGGCTTGGTTTTATCCTGTCAATGATTATAACTGCCTGTGGGCAATTCATTATTTTAATTTTAATGATTATAAACACCTTTGAGAAAATAACTATCTTTATATTCTTAATTTGGGCATTTTTTATTTATGTTAAAGATTATAACGACCTTTAGGAAAATAATTAACTCTATCTACCTAATTGGGGCATGTTTTTATCCTACTAATGATTATAACTACATGTGGGAAAATCATTATTTTCCTTATAATGATTATAAGCACCTTTGGGAAAATCATTCTATTGTTACCCTTATCTGTTAGCTAATGATTATAACCACTTTTGGGAAAATAATTATCTTTTTACCTAGCTATGTGATGATTATAACAATCTATGGGAAAATCATCTTTTTGGTCCCATCATTTTCCTTCTTTCGATGGATCGATCACCAAATTTTTTTGTTAACCACTCTCTTGAGGGGGCATCCAAATATTATCCAACACCATTTAATACATTAGGCATATAATAATTTTTCATTATTTTATAATACGTTACTATTCCTATAGCTTACAATGCCTTCACAAATAGGGAAAACTATAGACACCTAATTTTGGCCACAACTAGCTTCCACCCAAAATTTAGATTAATTCCTACCAACCATTGTAAATTAAGAATAATAATCACTAAACATCCCAAATTTATTGATGCATCATTCATAAAATCTTATAATCATGTTGAGGCATCCTTATTTGGGATACTAGCCTATACACAATGACAACCTCTCAGAGATTCATCCCAAGTTATCTTGCAACATAACAACTAGCCATTTGGTCTATGAACCCATTAAATGGGACACTTGAACAAATTTTAAAAGAGATAAAATGATAATCAAATTTAATTGAATAATTAGGAAATATTAAATTCTTGTTTAATTATCCATTTTCAATTAATGAATATTTAAAAATGGAAATTCCAAAAATCAAAATATCAAGCCTTTTCATCATTACCTTTATGAGTTGTCAAGCTCTTTGAATGTATCCCAAGATATCTAATTTTAGAGCCATGCATATTAATTTAAAATCATAATTACATGACAAATATTAACTCAAATAGAGTTAGTCTCAAATTATCAATGCTTAGTTTGAACCCATTCCATGTTTAAACTCAACCTTAACTCACCTTGGGTGAGAATTAATTCTTAAGGATATAAATATAAGGCCATACCCATTCATTTATAATATTGGATATTGTAGAGTTATTGTGGAGGATTTAATCCATAAGTGTCATCCAATTAATGTTACCATACCAAAATATTAAGCCAATCAATAAAAGCCAAGGTGCCAAGGAAAGATGAATCCAACAAAGCTACATTGATGAAGATTTCTTAATGCACAAGCTGAGCAAGCCATTTGGAGATCTAAGAAAGGTAAAAAAAAGTGTTCTTTTATTTTTTAGTTATTTTTTCATATGCATGCTTGTTACCTATTCTCTCCCTAGTGTCTAAGCTATAGTTTTTACTATTTTAGTGTGTTTATTTGAATTTTATTTATTGGACTAACACAAGACTAACCTCTCCTCTATGTATTCCTTCTCCACACGATGGAACACCTATTAGGACTTTAAGCATCCCATGTAACCAAGGAAATTGATATTCTACTTAAATTATCCTATATAACCATCCCATATTTTAGTGTGTTTAATTGAGTTTTATTTCATATGCAACCATAAAGATTGAGTAATCAAGCACCAGCTATAGATTTACCTTAACAAGTGATGAATGCTACTTCAACCCAATAGATGACGACTAACATTCCACAATAAAAGGCATAGTCTAATCTACCACCAAAGTAGAGGCAAAACACTATGATACCTCAATAGGGGAAGTAAATATTCCACCTTGATAGGTAATGGAAAATGTACCTCAATAGTCATAGAACAATATACATTTACAATCAAAAATGTTGACTAGTCAAAAACACGTGTCTATTAGTCAAAGATAAATGCCTAACACCCAAAAAGTGTCTAGTTCACAATAGATATTTGCATAATAAATAGGTATTATTGAGATTAATAAACCCCATTTTCCTTAAAATTGGTACCCTATGAAAATTTGGGGTCATTCACCTTAGTATATACCTTACCATTGGATCCACATGATTAAAACCCCTTTGTATGACTTGAATATTTAAATTCATGCTGGTCTATGACAAATGTTAATGGGTACCATTTAAAATGTTTCATTAATGTCTAGTTCATTGGTTTTCTAATGATATAATTCATTCAAAAGTGTTCTTACAAGGTGTTATAATTCAAATATCCAAGGTATGATCCTTAAGACTTGATCAAGATTAATTAATTAAGGTTTTCAAATCATGATATTACTTTGGCTATGTCAAAATTTGTATTCAATACTATGATGTACCTTGATTTTAAGCTTTAGATTAGAGTCTAAGTTGGATTACATACTCAAGGTTTATGAATTAAAACTAACTTTTCCCTTCTCTTTCATCTTATAGTTTTCTAACTTTTGAATTCTTTCCTTTATGAAGGAACTCAATGCCAACTTAGCCTCAATTGACATGTGGTAGTGTCACATGCACTGGACACTCAACCATATAAAGTTATGAGATTTATCATGCATATTTTAGCCTTTATGAAGTCTCATAACCTAATATAAGTCTACCATGTGGAACTTATTCATAGCATTTCAAGTTCAAAGAGAAGTTACAAAAAGTCTATAACTTGATGATCCAATCATAACATGCCACTTAGCACTCATCCATGAACTTCCAAGGATCCTACTATTTACTCAAGTTTCACGACCCCAAAACCTAATGGGAATGTGCTAATTTTCATTCAATCAATGTGTTTTAGCATATAAAGGAGTTATAACCCAATTAGAACATGCCACATGGTACCTAATCATGAAATTTTAAGACCTGATTGATTTATAAAGTTATACAACAAAGTAATCCAATCATATCTTGCCACTTGGAAACTGGTGGTGTCCCCAAACCCCCCTCCCCACCATCAAGGTGTGTTATTTCAATCTCTCAATGATACATTCACATGATTGGATAACATTTGGAATTTAGTTGTCAAATCTTGAATAACAAAATATGATGTGGAAGCCACCTAGTAGTTGGAACCAATGGGCTAAGGAAACATGAACCCATTATCTCATTTTAATAACACAATCAAAATAAACCATGAAACCCAATGAAGAGTATTATAATTAAAGGATGACACATGGAAAAGTGTTACAATGTTTAGTATATTGAAGGCTTCATTTAATAAGAACACACAATAGTGTGTTCCAATGAAATATTTCCACTTGATAAGATAGCCAAGGTCTTAAGTCCATGTCAGTACAAAAATAGAAAAGGGTTAAGACACACAAAATCAAAATAATATCAATCCAATTAATAGATGACACTTGGTATAATATCATGAAATCGACTTGGATAACCCAATATTCAAAATATAAGGTTAAAGTGAATGAAAACACATAAAGCATTGATCACATGTCAAGTACATCACCTAGTTGGTGCATAGATTTATGTAAAGTGCCAGTTCTAGGTGAAAACTAAATGTTGTTGGGGCTTATTTGGGTGGTAGTAAATCTAGGTCACTTTACTAAAAAATTCAAGCCTATGGTAATGAACCACATGGATAAGGCAAGGGCAGTGATTGGATGATTTCTCAATTAGAATTTCAAAGTCGTTAAAATAAAATTGAAGATCCACCCTCAATTTATATTAAATTGAGTTAAATATAATTTCCATTTATGACTATATCATTTAGTTAAAAGTCTAAATTTTAAGTTTCAATATTACCATCTATGTATTCCTTAACCATCAAAGAAATAGGTTCATTCAATTATCATCTGCAAAGAGCTTTGAAGTATACTGTCATTGTTTCTAAGAACTTATGTGCATTCATTCACCATTAAATCAATCCACCAGCTGATTAATTACAAAATCAAAACCATGGATGAATTTGGAACATTCATATCCAACAATCAATAATTATTTCCATTCCTTTACTCTTATGGAATAAACATCATCTTTTGGGGCACTAGTTTTAACTTTGTTACATTAGACACTGAATATAAGTATTATAATGACTTATTCTATAATGTATAAAGTAATATAGATAGATACAATGATTATGAGAAATGATACAATGATGTAAAAGATAGGTTGAACATCTTGGCACTCAAATCTATGTTATTACATAAAACTACATCTAATCCAGAGGTACTCCCCTACGTAGACTTTGTCTACAAAATGTTTCTTTAGGATGGGTGTGTTAATAACATGATTAAATATTTGAATTTGGGTCATGAAATTGATTTTATATTTGGTATAGCCTCTTAGGCTTATTATTATCTTCCCAAACCTAAAATTGTTTACAACTAGGAAACTGTCACCTAATAGCTTCAAACACATGACATTAGGGAAGTGTTGAGAGAATGGATTAAGAACAAGGGAGAATTTGTATGAAAATAAAAAATTATCCAAATAACCATTACCAAAATCATGAAAGGATCAATAATGAGGATGTTTATTATGAATCATATGCATGGGGCCAAAGATACATGCCACGTAGATGAGAAGTGGGTTACACTTCTATCAATGACAATAGATGATGAAAAGACTCCCCCTTTGGGAGAAATAATATATTAAAACTTATAAACATAGATTATGAAGGTCATGTCCAACCAAGGGAATCTTTTTTATATGATGTCCTACGTGGTGGATGTCATTTGCACTACCTAGAAGGTCCCCCAATCCACTAATTAGGATCCTTAGCTAAAGTGAACTATAACTCATACCTTCTTGAAATGAGGGCCATAGTTGAGTACTTTTATCCAATAGTGCACAATAAAATCCATAAGAGTCGAATGCCCAAGTTATTAGAGGAAATTAAAACATTAAACACCATGGGAGCCTACTAGTACTATCAAAATTGCATGGTGATCAGGATAATTAGAATTAAGATAACCCCTTTCAAGTTTCTATCCATAAATGATGACAAGATATATAAACAAGATATTTCATTTCAATTACTCATATGGGTGGATGGAATATGCAAGAATAATAAGATAGGATTGATTCATCCTCAACTATCCAACATTGGTTTATTTATAACTAGGAATTGTAACTCTATCATTTTGGTTGTTAAGAAAAGACCCACCTTTAACTTGGAAAGAAGTACCAATAGGGAATGGGACCCTAAACATATAACATTCAAACACTGCATCAAGCACAAGGTAGACCTAAGCATAACTTACCATCAGAACCTAAATATAAATATATGTTTTACATCAATGCAACCAATGACACTGAGGTGAAGTAGAGGTTGAATGCCACCAATATCCCATAGGTTAAATGGAGGTTAGAAGATGTAGGTTTTTATGAGAATTTTGAACCTAAATATGCTTAATAAATAACATCTACATATATAGCTCATGTTATTGGTTTTGATTAGGAAATACTAACTGATCATCAACTTAGTCAAAGGATCCTTCTAACATTATCTCTTACTTTATAGAAGGGAGGAGATTATACTGGGAAACATACTGAGTAGATTTCTATTTTAGGAACAATATCTAGAATCCCATCCTAGTTATGAAGTGTTACCTTAGTAGAGGAAATAACTTTGGTGGAAACACCAATACCACCTACTATAAGACCAACATATTCAATTCCATATTTTCCTTCACTAATTTTAATCAAGGAAGAACTAGGTATGATTGAATGTGTTCATTTGCATCCTTCATTTTTATATAAATAGACCTTAGGAATATTCTATGAGGCCATAACCTTGAAACATATGAAGCTCTTTCCTTACAATACCCTCACTAGACCTGTGATTAGACCCATGACTATGTCATTGCCCGCTGTCAACCCTTTCATTGTATCATCCACTTCCAAGGTCTTAGTGATGGCTAATTTTCCTCCAATTCTTCTTAATGCTATCCTAGGTTAGGTCCAAAACTAGCAAATAAAATGCCTACTATTATCATCCCCTAAGTCCCTTTATTCCCAACTAGTGTTTTATCTAGCACTAGTTGTTCTTCATCATCAGGGATGATGCTTCCCACTTCATCCTCTAGTTATGTATTTGTCTTAGTCACCTCCATAGTTACTTTTTAGACATCTAAATTCTAGGAATTACACTAGCTCAATAATTAAGTTCATCAATTTAAACTCAAAGTGATTCCTCAAATAAATCCTAGATAGAACAAATGTAGTTAGATATAATGGAGAACCATTATTTGGTCATAGTGGACCCTCCATAAGTCTCACTAGAGTTTGAAAAGTTTGGTGAAATGAGGATATTAACCAAGAGGAAGGTCACCCATCCAAACCAAATAATTATGTATGAGTTAGAAGAGACCCTATTTGATTTGACCAAAAAGAAGAGATCCAAGATTAACCAACAATAATAGTATAAAAAGGACCGCCTCTTGGTTGTAAAGTCATATGGTGATATATCTATAGAATTCACAAAAGGAGTGCAACAAAAAATAATTGATTTGGACTAGCAACATAAATCCACATTAACAAAAGATAACATCACCAAGGTAGAATGGTTTGTGGAGGTAATGTTTCATACATTGAATACTATGGCCCAATATAAATTAAAATGATATGAGGTCTACAATAGAATTCTAAAGGCAGAAGGTGCATATGGGATGTTTGATAATAAGATAATCAACATGGTAAAGTTGATTAGGATGAATTTTTTTGAAGACCTGAAATTGATCCCATTAGAGGAGTTAAGAATTTCTCAATATTATATAATTAGAAGAAGTAAATATTTGAACTAGTGGATTGATGAAATGATATCCTTGGGATAGTCTCTCACCCAATACGGTGATAGAGTCACAACTCTACATAAAGAGGTTGAAATCATGTACCTTACTAACAAGGATGGTTCCATTGTCAATAAGGATGATTTCAAAGCCTAGTTTCAAAATTTTATTTTCAATTTCAATAAATAAGCCATGGATATGGGAGTGACCTTTGGATAGGATATGGTATATTTGGAAGCATCTACCAATTATAGAATAGAAAAGGCTATGGAAATCAATGAAGTTGTAGGACCTCTCTTGAGCATTCAAGACAGAATGGCAAGTCTTGAAATCAAATTTATGAAAGAAACTATTATATATTTAAAAATTATCAAAATTGATTATAAGATATGCTTTAAATCATGAAGAAGGTAGATAAAATTTGAGAAACAAGAAATCAATAGGACACACTAGGTCACCACAAGAGATTCTTCTTCTTCGACTCCTCTTGGGATTTCCTATTCTTAAACCACACTATGAAGTAATCCTTTAGATACTTTGGGTTTTATTTCATCTTCTTATACATTGGGAGCTTCATCATCATCCACACTAGTAGGATCCTATCCTAGCACCTCAGGAGAAAGATAACCACTTTTTAAGTTTTTTTTTGATAGATATCATGTTTTAATTCCCCTCAATTTATTATAAAATATTCCCCTATTTTAATAGGGAGTATTATTTATTTTTTAGGACATGAGGGACTTTGTCTATTGATAGATGTCATATATTTAGTTTTTTCATAACTATCTTAGGCACTAAAAGGCCTATATATAGGGGTTTTCCCCCTCAATTATACTTTAGAATAAACTTCTGTGAAATTAATGAAAATAGAAAGAAGAATTCCTACAATTTGCTCATTATTTCATCATTTTCACACTTTTTTGTTTCTCAAGATTTGCTAATGACAAATTATTTCATTTTTCTAATGGTTAAGATTGATAGTAGTGTATTGAATGCATCTTGTTATTTTGTGCTTTTAGTTATCCTAACAATTTTTTATATATATTTCTCTATTTCCCTTATATTCTACAAATGAATGTGATAAAATAAATTTGTTGTAGGTAGATATTTTAAATCATAAATTTTAGATATATGAATTATACTTACCCTATAATCCCCACTACATTTATGGTATTTCTAGTTTAACACTAGAATCCCATGAATTTTAGTTTTATTTTCATTATTATTAAGAAAAACATAAAGAAATATGTTGGTCTCTATTGTTTCAAGGTGAACCTTCTTTCCTACTCTACCCTACTTCCCATTTTAACTTCTTAACATGAATCACTTTAGATTAATGCTCACTATAAATATTCACTTGTTTGTTTAGAGTTTGGGCATAAATTGTCAAAGCATAAAATCAATTTTACATCATAACAACATAAAAAAATTTAAGATAGATTATGTCACTACTAAGTTCATGTTGAACCTATAGTAGAGTTTACTTGTAGACTAAAGGTGGTAGCCACATAATCATTCAAAAAAAACATAATTAAGATTGAAGGTCTTATAGGACTTTCACTATTAACTTATAATTATTTCTCTATTGTTTGTATTATATCCTTGACATAGATAAACATAAATAAGAGAAAATATGATGCTAAAAGGAGGGCCATTTGTTTATTTTGAGTAAAATTATAGTGTATCTGGGTTAAAATATAACATAATTTTTTAAATACACAAATATTAGTGTAAAAACTATAGTTTATTTTCATCTTTTCTAAGATATTTGCAAACTTTGAAATATATATGTGAAAATGTGTTTATTCCAAAAGATCCTTGAAATAATGACTTAAGTTTGAAGGTATTCTAGAATAGCCCCTCTAATCTACTTAAATTTCATCTAAAGACATTACATATAGGCTTGTAAATGAATTATTTGAATAGATCAAGCTATTTTTCATCTATATTTTCAAAGGTATATATCATTTGAACTAAGAACTTCATATCTATGGAAAATAAGTGCAAAGATCAGTGTTTAGTTGGTTATTTGTGATAGATTACTAATATAAACCTTTAGAAGTTTAAATTGAGTATATTCACATAGCATCAAGGTATTATTTTTAAGATTATACTCTAAAAGGTTTTAATAATCATAATACATCAAAGATGGCTTGAAATATCTCATCTAACATTGATATTGGTAGGTTATACCAAGTTTTTGATAAAATTTTGTACAGGTTTTGAAGCTTTAAAGGATCCAGACCAATGAAGGTAAAATAATACCACTCTACTTAATCATGGACCTTTCTATAGGGTTGTTTTATGTTAATTTGACAAATATTTACCTTCCTTAGTGATATTTGGTGATCCTTTGTAGTATTTTGGATTTATAACAAAGACCCTTTGCATAACATCCTAGAGTTACCTAGGATCTGAACAAGATTTGATTCTGAAACTACAGTTCCCCTTGGATATTTATAAACCCATCAAAAGGATAGAGCTGATAAAGGGAGATGTAGGAAGTATAAATCCCACCCTACCTCTCTAGTGATCCATCTTCCACCTCCTCTATTTTAAAGCTTGCTATTCATTGCATGGTTAGGAGTATCTTTCATAAATGTGCATAGTGTTGTACATGATTTGCCCTAAAAACCTAAAAAGTACCTCCCATTATTCAATCCATCTAGAGGTATAACTTATAAATAAAATCTGAAACCCTTAGGATTCTAAATATCATCCATGAAGATGTATCCTATAAACTCTTCCCATTTACCTTCAGAGAAACATCTTATGACCTTTTCCTTAATTTACCATAGGATTCCATCACAAGGTGGAACCAGTTAAATGGTAATTTCATGACATAATTTTTAAGGGTCATTAGCCTAGGGATTATTTACCATTACTTCACTATCCTAAAATATGACTTGAATGATCCCATAATAGCTTTTAATGCTAAATTTTAAAATATTTATAGCCTCATCACAGCTCTCTATCAGCCTGTAGATGACCTGGAAATGAAAATATATAAAAATTCCCTATATCTAATGACTATTATCTTTCTCTACAAGTCCATGAACATTAATACATTGACATTAATATATGTAGAGGCCATACATATTGATGAGAAGATGCACCTACAAGGGCACCCTAACTTTACTACCCTAAACATCAATGTAGCTTTGCTTGATCTAAACCTAGTTCTAAATACAAATCTAAATGTACCTATCCTAAATAAAATACTTGACCTTAATTAATTTCCATTAATCCATGTATCTCCCAGTCAAAAATGAGGATTCTTCAATCAATCTAATGTTGGGGCTCATCCATAAAATAAAAGTCAAGCTTTGGTCATTATTAAAAACTATAACACCCAAAGCGTTGTCCAAAGCCCAATCTAGAATACTAAGCCTGACTCCTCAAAGGGAGACTTGGAACCAATTTAAAGGATGGTCCAAAAACTAGGTAGTGACTTTCTAAATTTGTAAAGGTAAATGGGAAGCATGGGGGAAGGTTCCAATAGAAATTACACATTTCAAAAGTACAATAAACCTTTCAACTAGTGTAACAACAACAACAACAACAATAATAATAATAATAATAATGAGCCCCCTTCTAACAATATTCCTAGCATAAATATCTATGAATTGGCCTTACCTAATTGGTGTAAGGTCCTTAACATGACCCAATATGGAAAATTGGACTGTATATAATTTTGTAATGCCTTAGAAATGTTCTGAGGTGAGCTGGAAAGTTATGACATTATCACAAATATTCAAGACAATACTATAAATTCATTAAATACAAGAGAACTTGATAGTGGGTCCAACACCACTGAAATGACCCTTATTATTGAAACTTACAAGTTTCCTAACCAAGAAGAGAATGAGATTGAAATTAACATGGATGAGATCCACACTTTTTATTAATAACAAAAGAGTAATTTTGAATTAGTAAATAGAGCTTAAAAGGAACCTATGATAACTTCCACACTGCTTAACAAAGTTAACACTTCCCTCAATCATAAAACCAATAAATATTCTCCTCCTAAGGGAAATCATACTCAAATGATTGTATATTTTTCTACAACTAGATCCAAAGGTAGAAAAAACATTGTGAAAGATATGAAAAAGTTTAAAGACAACATTACCTTGAATGAGCATGCTCAAATCATTGAGTAACATGATTTTTTATTTAAATCATTAACTAAGAAATAAAAAATAGTTAAATCCAAGTCTGTGAATACAAATGTGGTGATGTATAAAGGTAAGTCTGAGGTCCCTCCATTTCTGTTAACTATTAGAATCTTTGGGAAGAATGTGCATAATTATGTGCTCAATTTTGGCGTATATTATAACATAATTCCCATAGGTATTTTTGAAAATTTGGGACTAATCCCAATCAAGTATGATAGATTTGTTGTCTAGTTAGACAAGTCAAAGGTCAAGGTGGTAGGAAAACTATTAAACATTAAATGCAATTAGATCATGAACCCTTGATTCAATAGTTCATTGATATTCAAGTCATATAAATCCTACAGTCATATGGGATGTTTTTGAGTAGAGTCTAGACAAAACCCTTAAATGGATATATTTCCATAGAAAGCTTGCATATGTGTCTACCTTAGAGGGGCATGCCCAATAATACCTAAATTGATCAAGATCAAAAAATGAATATCATGATAATAGAGTATAATGCCAATAATGAAAAGGTAAATTTCTAGTCCACCGACATAGGCATATATGCTCTTGGTACTACTAATTCAAGTGAATGCATCCTGACGACCAAGGATGAAGGATTTTAGATGATGTACTTTGATAGTACAAGAGCCAAGTAAGGCTTAGGTGTAGGTATCATATTGGTAAAATTGGTTGGTAAATAATAATTATCATCTTAAAGACTTCAATTTACATGCACTAATAATCTTAGAGAGCATGAGGCCTTGATCTTAGGACTTCAACTCGCCATCAAGCATAAGGTAAAGAAATTATTAGTCCATGTTGATTCAAAATTAGTCATCAAGTAGGTATGTATTCAATACTAATTATATCTTTCTTATTTGAAGAAATATAAATTTACATCATGGGATTTGATTAAGAGTTTTGAAGAATTTAACATTGCCTCTATACTTAGGGACTAAACTAGTTGATAGATGTGTTGTCTTCTGTAGCAATAAATCTAGTCCCACCTGATGTTCTCAAATTCATAAGTTTACATTTTAAATGATACCATTCCCTTCTATACCAAACAACATCAATCACTTATAGGTGTTTAACGATGATAAATAAATCCTTGATTTCATGACTATTTCTAGAGTCTTTGAGTCACATGTAATCAATGATCAAAATGAAGAGTCTAGAAAGGAGGTTGAGATAGAGGAAGATTTCATAATATAGATGAAGAATAATATAATTCCTAAATTCGTGGTCTCTCTTGAAAGTATATTTGATCAAGATAAGATAGCAAGTGATGCCAAGGTACCCAAAGCAAATGAAAATGGTTATAATAAAATTAATCTACATTCATTGGGAAATCCCCAAAACATCAACATCAGGCTAGTCTAAACCAAACAATAATTAATTGAATCCACTAAGATATTTTCTAGATTCAAGGACATCCTCACATGGTCTTATGAAGATCTCAAAGTCTTTGACACTTAGGTAATCACTCATATGATCCATTTAAAGGAAGCATGTAGACCCTTCAAGAAAAGATAGAGACCAGTGAACCCCATTCTATAACCTCTCATCTATAAATAATTAAATAAGTTAATGGATACAAAGATAGTCTTCTTAATCTAACACTCCACATGGGTGGCCAACCTAGTCCTAGTCAAAAATAAAAATGGTGAAATTAATCTCTACGTAGACTTTTGGAATCTCAAGAGATCCTCAGAAAAGGATAATTACCCATTTCTCTCTTTCAATAAGGTAATTCAAATGGGTAAAAAATATTAAATGATGTCTTTCTTAAATGGTTTCTATATCTACAACTAAGTGTTGGTCAATAAGGAAGACAGGGCGAAGACTAGCTTTAGGATTTAGTGGGGAACATTTGTATATAAAAGGATGTCTTTTAGACAATGTTGGGGATACCTTTAAACATGCCTTGGATCATACATTACAAGATATAATAGATAATTTTATTATTATTTACATGGATGACTTAATCATTTTCTCTAAAACTAGAAAAGATCACATAATTCACCTCCATCAAGTTTGGGAGAAATTTAAGATCTTCAATATCTCTCTAAACCCTAAGAAGAGTATTTTTTGCATAACCAAAGGTAAGATATTAGGATATGTAATCATGAAGGATGGTATGGCTATTGACCCTAACATAATTAATGTTATTTTTAAGGTTGATTTTCCTAATAGTAAAAAAGAGTTAAAATCATTTTTCAAAAAAATTAACTTCATATGCAAATTCATTTCAAGTTTCACCAAAATTGTCAAACCCTTGAATGCCATGCTAAAAGAGGATGTGAAGATTGATTGGATGTCTAAGGTTAACAAATATTTCCAAGGCATAAAGGAATCTATAGTTTAAACACATATGCTAATTAGCCTAAATTTTGGTAAATATTTATACCTTTATTCTTTCACTTCTAATCATATGATTGATATTGTCTTAATGCAAAAAGTAGACAAAAAGTAACATCCATTCACCTTCATGAGTACAAACTTAAAGTATGTGTAATGTAGATACCCATTCCTAGATAAGCAATATTACACATAGTGAAGGCCTATAATAAATTCAAATAATACATCCTCTAAAACAAAACTCACACCATTGTAGCTGAGCCTACCATTAAGCATATGCTTAGCGAAAATGATTTAGGAGGAATACAAGAAAAATGGATAACTAAGCTCCAAGAATATGACATAGAGATCAAGTTGGCCAAGATGGTATGGGGCTAATATTTAGTTGAGTTAATTACCAAGATTGATCCTTAGGTTGATGTTTTATAAGTATAAGTAGATTATATCTCAAGTGAAGATTGGTAGAAGTATATTGTATATTAACAAATGACTAACATTGCCCCACCCCACCTCCCCCCCCCCCCCACCCAAAAAAAAAATGAAAAGAGAGGAGAGGAGAAAACTCAAGATCAAAATTTCACATTTCATGATAAAAAAAGGAGTGATCTATAGAAAAATTATGAAGTAATCTATTTGAGATGCATCTCTAGGAAGGAAGCTATAAACATACTCAATAACTTCAATGATAAATTAGGAAGTGGACATCCTTTAGGAATAACCACTACCCAAAAAATACTTATATCAGGCTATTATTGGCTTACAATATTTAAAGATGCACATCCTTAAGTTAAAGCATGTCATCAATGTCAAGTTTTTGACATTAGAGAAGTAAGATCAACCATGCGCTTACAACCAATGATCAAGATAAGGCCATTTTCCCAATGGGGATTGGACTTTGTTAAAGTTATCAATCCCAAATATTCATTAGGCCATAAATTCATACTGATAAACACTAACTATTGCACTAATTAGACTTAAGTAATCACCACTAAGAACTACAGGGAAATTGATGTAATCAAATTCCTAGAGGAGAACATTCAACTAGATTTGGTACCCCTTTATCTTTGGTATGTGATAACAACATGGATTTCCAGTCTACATAAATCATAAAATGGGCTTATGACAACAATATTGTTCTCAATTTTTACTAGAAACATGATCTACAATGAAATGGTGTTGTATATTCAACAAACAAGAACACGATGAATGTAATAAATAAGTCAATATATAAATATCCAAGGGAGTGTTAGTAATTATTGAAGTATGCTCTTTGGGTAGATCAAACTAGATATAAGCAAGATCTAAAGTCATCTCCATTTTTATTGGTGTATGGATAGCAACCAATATTTACCATTACATTATAGCTACCTACTTATGATTTCATGGGTGAATATATGGATGATGATGAAATAATTAAATCAAGGATATTTAATATCATCTAGATGGAAGATAATAGAGATAAAGCAATCAAAAAATTTAGCAAACACCAAGACAGAGTCAAAAAATGGTTTGACAAAATGGATAAAATCAAAATGTTATGAATATTAAACTTGGTTTTGTTATGGGAAAAATCCCATGAGAAAAAAGGCTCACATGAAAAATTCATTCCCCTTTGGATAGGGCCATATCAAATTGTAAAAATATTAGGTGATAATGCATTTAGACTAAAATACTTACAAGGATATGACTTAACTCTATCAATGAATGGATAATAATTTAAGCACTAATTATCAATTGCCCCTTAAATCCCCACCAAAAGACTCTGAGTTAGTTTAGTGTAGTAGTAGGTAGGAGTAGATTAGTATCCTTTATACTTTGATTTCTTGTTATGCATTTTTTTTAGTTCTTTTCTTTCCTTGGATTAGTCTTTGTGTGATATAACTTAGCAATAAGGCATCTAAGTAAGGTCTCGAGTTTAATTTGCATTTTTTCAAAGTTCTAAAATATGACAGTTGAAGTTTTGAAACTCATATACATCCTAATAGTTAGTTGTCTAAAGTAATAAATTACACTATGTTTTGGCTTAGAAGACTAGAAGGATCTAATTTTGAAATTTTCATTTCATGGAGACTATTCTTTTATTGTGATTTTAATCCATTTCTTACAAGCATATGTTTTAATGAATGCAAGTATTAAAATTATTAAAGCCTATACATACTATCACTTAATCTCATGTCATAAGATCTCCTAAGCAAAATTCAATCACAAAGAACAAACAATTATTGAACAAAAGTTTTGAAATCCCTTCAAACTTGGCCAATAAACTAGTCCCCAACCTCCAAGGTTTTATAAAAAACCACATGTATCAAGTTTAAATAGAATTGATGCTATAATTTTCATTCTTTTAAAGGTGATTTGGGTAATTTCCATCATGGCTTTGAATGCCTAGCTAGCAGTGGAGCAATGCCTATAGTGGATCCAAAGGTATATCTATCAAGGATATGGATGCCTAGATAGAAATAGAGTAATGCCCAAGCCATCCCATTAAAATATAAGAATAATTATATATCTAAAAGGTGAATTCTCATAACCTACACTTGAAACCATGAAGCTTGAAGTCGTTGATTTTAAAACTCAAAGGCATGTCGGTCAATAAATTTAAAGCACACACATAGTATGGATGGTTTTCATATTTTCATGATTTAATCCATCAAGTGGAAAATTTTTAGTTCCAAAGAATTTATTATAGTATTTTTTAAATCTACCAAGGGGTGACTACTTAATTATTATATTCTAAACCAAGATATCTAAATTCTGACATATTATTATGTTTCTTGTAGATGTTGCCATTTGTTGAGATCAACATGCCCTATTTTCCTAAAAATGGGGATCCTATGAAATTTTTTGGTCATTCACCCTAGGGTATACCTTATCATTGGATCCACATTATTAAAACCCATTTGTATGACTTGAATATTTGAAGTCATGTTGGTCCATGACAAACATTAATGGGTACCTTTTAAAATGTTTCATTAATGTCTAGTTCATTAGTTTTCTAATCATCTAAATTTTTTAAAATTACTCTTAAAATGTGTTAAAATTTTAATATCTAAGGTATGATCCATAATTCTTGGTCAATAATACTTAATTAAGGTTTCTAAATCATGGTATTACTTTGGCTATGTTAAAATTCATATCTAATACTATGATGTACCTTGATTTTAAGCTTTAGATTAGGGTCTAAGTTGGATTCCAAACTCAAGGTTTAAAAATTGAGACTAATATCTTCTCTTTCATCTCATGTTTTACTAACTTTAAAATTATTTCCTTTATGTAGGAACCTGATTCCAACTCAACATTCTTTTCTAACACTAAGTTCTAAACTTTGTTGTGTATCTTTTAGCCTTTGCTAAGTCTCGTGACCTAATGACCCATTGGAATTATACCATGTGGCACTCAATCATAGTGTTTTAAGTTCAAAGCGAAGTTACCAGAGGTTTGTGACCTAGCGATCAAGTTTTATCATGACACTTAGCACTCAACCATGACCTTCTAAGGATCCCACTATTTTGTCAAGTCTCATGATCCTATAACCCAATGAGACTGTGACACTTTTCATTCAATCACTATGTTTTATCCTAAATATTTACAACCCAATCATAACACACCATGTGGCACCTAATTATCACCTTTCAAGACCCGATTACTTTTTAAAGTCTCATGATAAAGTGATCCAATTATAGCTTTCCATTTGGCACCCAGTCATGTCCTCACACCCACCCCATAGTCAAAGTGTGATGTTTATAATAAATTATGTTCATTCATTCCACATTAAACCAATCCACCAACTCATTAATCATAAAATTGAAACTATGGTTGAAGTTGAAACACCTAGAGCCAGTAAGTAGGAAATAATTCTAGTCCTCTACTCCTATGGAACAAACATCATCTTCTAGGACACCAATTTTAACTCTATTTCTTTGCCCATTAAATAAAATCATTATAATGACTTATTATACCATGTATAAAATAATGAAGACATATAAAATGATGATGAATAAGGCTCTAATGATGCAAAATATAGGTTGGACATCCTATCACTCAAATTTAAGGGATTACACAAAGTTGCATCTAATCCAAAGGTACTCCCATTTGTAGATTTCGTCTACCAAATGTTTATTCAATATAGGTGCATTAATAACATGATAAAATCTTTGAATTTTTGTTATGACATTAGTTTCATTGTTGGGATAACCTTTTAGGCTTATTACAATCTTCCCAAACCAAAAATTGTTTATAATCAAGAAACTATCATCTAATGGCTCCAAACACATGATGTTATTGAAGTGTTAAGAGAATGGGATGAGAACAAGGGGAAATTTATATGAAATTCCAAAATAAACCAAATCCCCATCACCTAATTTAGTAAAGGAGTAATAATGGAGATGGCTATGATAAATCATCTACATGGGACTGAGCACATAGGCCACATAGATGAGAAGTGGGTTCCACTTCTATTAATGATAATAGATGATGCAAAGACTTCCCCTTTGGGATAAATCATATCATGGAACTTGATAGTAAATATTAGGAATGCCATGGTCAATAAGGGGATCATTTTTATATGATGTCCTACTTGGTGGATTCCATCTACACTACCCAAAATTTCCCCCAATTTACCAATTAGGACCCCAAACTAAAGTAAAATATGCCTCATGCCTTATTGAATGGAAGAGTCTAAAAATACAAATATAAAATGAGGGAAATATTGAAACTCTTCTATTCAATACCATACATGGACATCCATGAGAGGCCTATGCCTAGGTTATTATAGGAAATTAGAAAAAACTTAAGCACCCTAAGATCTTAGTGGTACTATCTATATTGCATGGTGATAAGGATAATTAGAATTAAGATAACCCCCTTCATGTTTCCCACCATAATGTAAGACAAGATGGTTAAACAAGGTATTGGATTTTCATTAGTTGTAAGGGTAGATGAACTATGGAAGAATAAGAAGAGAGTGTTGGTTCATTCTCAGCTATCCAATATTGACTGGTTCAAAATTGAGAACTAGAACTCTATTATTGTTAATGCTAAGAAAATATTCACCTTTGACTTGGAAAGAGATACTAATAGGGAATGAGACCCTAAACCTATAACATTCATACACTACATTAAGCATAGGGCAGCCCTAAGCATCACTTGCCATCAAAAACCTAAATATGAAGATAGGTTATACATCAATATAACTAATGACATAAAGGTGAAGCAAATGTTGAAGGTCACCAATATCCCATAGTTTAAGGGGAGGTTAGAATATGTAGGTTTTTATGAGGTTTATAAACCTTAAGATACTCAAACAAGAACATCTACATCCATAGCTCATGTTACTGGTGATGAATAAGAATGTCAAACTAATCCTCAACTTAGTTAGAGGATCCTGTAAGCATTATTTCCTACTTCGGAGAAGGGAGGGGATGATATTAGGAAATATACTGAGTAGGTTTACTATTTTTGGATCAATATCCACCATCCCATCCTAGGTACAAAGTCTTAGGTTAGTGTAAGCAAGACCTTTGGTGGAAATAATAACACTACCTACTATAATGCCAATAGATTTAATACCAGAGTTGCCTCCCTTGCTTCCTATCAAGGAAGAACTAGGTATGATTGAATGTGTTTGTTTACCTCCTTCATTTCTATATATCCAACCCTTGGGTGTATTCTATGATCTTGTGACCCCAAACCATATTAACCTCTTGCCCTACATGCCCCTCACTAGACTATGATTAGACTTGTGCTTATGCCATTACCCACTATCAATCCTTTTGTTGTATCATATACTTCTAAGGTCTCAGTGATGGCCAATTTGCCTCCAATTTTTCATATGCCTATAACTAGGTTGGGTCCCTAACTACCAAAATAAAGGCCTACTATTGTAATCCCCTAATTCCTTTTATTCCCAACTAGTGCTTTAACTATCACTTGTTCTTCTTCATCTTTAGGGATGATGCTTCCCACTTCATCCCCCAGTTTGGCATTTGTCCTAGTCACATCCATTGTTACTTCCTAGATATATACCTTATAGGGATTAACACCATCTAAATAAATAACTTCATCCACTTAGCCTTAGAGTGGTCCTTTAAATAAATATTGGATAAAACAAATGCAATTAGCTACAATGGAGAACCAGGATCGGGTCATAGTGGACCCTCCATAGGACTCACTAGAGTTTGATAATAAGTCTAGGGAAATGAAGAGATTAACCAAGAATAAGGTCACCCATCTAGACCAAACAATTATGTATGAGTTATAAGAGACCCTTTTTAATTTGACTAAGAATAATAGTGGCATATTAGGCCAATAAAAATAATATGAAGAGGACCCCCTCTCAAATTTAAATTCATGTGGTGATGTATCTATAGAAGTGCTAAAAGGAATGCAACATAGAGAAAGTGATTTTCAATAGCAACAAAAAGCCATGTTTCTAGAGGAGACCATCACTAAGGTAGAATGGGTTGTGGATGTAATGTTTAATACATTAAATAATTTGGCCCAATACAAGGTAAAAGTGGATTAGGTCTACAAAAAAATTCTAAAGGTAAGAGGTGCATATGGGACATATGATAGTAAGATAATCAACTTAAAAAGTTGATTAGAATGAAAAAGTTTGAATACTTCAACTTCATCCCATTAAAGAACTTAAGCATTACTCTATCCTATATAATTGGAAGAAGGAAAGTTTTTAACTAGCGGATTGATGGAATGAGATACATGGGTTAGTCTCTCACCCACCAAGGTGACAAAGTCATAACTCTACTAAATGTGGTTGAGATCATACACCTTGCTAAAAAGGATGGTTCTATTGTCAGCAAGGATGATTTTAAATCCCAATTATCAAATTTTATTATCAATTTTAGGAAATGGTCCATGGCTAGGGGAGTGACCTTTGGGTAGGAGATGGTATATTTGGTAGCATCTTCCAATCAAATAATATAAAAGTTATGGTAATCACTGAGGCTTTAGGACCTCTCTTGAGCAAGTATGAAGAAATGGTAGGTCTTATAATCAAATTGCATAAAGAACCTATTATAGATCCAAAATTGATCGATAGTTATTATAAAAGATGCTCTAAATCATGGAGAGGGTAGATAAAAGCTAAGAAACATGTAGGTAGTAGAAGACACTTAGTCAACATAAGATCTTCTTATTTTTCAACCCATTTTGTGATTTCCTCTTCTTCAACCACACTAAGAAGTACTCCTTTAGCTACTTTGGGTTCACTTTCATCTTCTTTTACACTGGGAGCTTCATCATCATCCACACCAATAGGATCCTAGCCTATCACCTCAAGAGAAATATATCCACTTGTAAGGATTTATTTTGACATATGGCATGCTTTAATTCCCCTCAATATATTGTAAAATATTCTCTTATTTGAATAGGGAATATTTTTTAGTTTCTAGGATATGAGGGCCTTTGTCTACTGATAGATGTCATATATATGGTTCTTTTATAGCTGTCTTAGGCACTAAAAGGCCTATATATAGTGGTCCTCCCCCTTAATTTTACTTCAACACTATTGTATCATATAATTTCACCATTTTTAGAGGGTTCTTCAAGCTCTCTCACTTTTGGATACGAAATGGGATCAACCCTAGGTTGTGGGTATCCTGTGGTGGGGTTGAACCTCTAGAGAAGGTTGGTTCCTCTTGGTAGCTCACCTAAAATAATAATTATATTTAGATATGAGATAGAAGGGTTGAAAAGGATAACTAAAAATACAAACAAGGTAATGCAACAAAATGAAACACACTCCAAATTGCATGAAACTAACACTAAGGTACCTCAAAGACAATCCTCACTC
The DNA here is from genome assembly GCA_037957365.1 of Torreya grandis. Lineage (NCBI taxonomy): Eukaryota > Viridiplantae > Streptophyta > Pinopsida > Cupressales > Taxaceae > Torreya > Torreya grandis. Next base: position 4,409,047 of record JARHVA010000816.1, read on the forward strand.
GCACAATCTCTCAAATTGGTCATTTGCATCAATATTTATAAAACTAGGCCCAATTAATAAGAGATGGAGCATGGAAGATAATCAAACTCACACTATATCTTCATTAATACTCAATAAATCACAAGTTCAAACCTATAAACATCTTGAAATACCTACAAAAAGGTAATAAATAAGGACAATCACCAAGGAAGAACACCCATCCATAAAGTAATCATGCACAAGTTGACTAGAGCTCTAGATGTAGGCAAAGTGATAGGTAAAATAAGTTGTCTTATTAATTCAAAAGGTTATTTTTACAAATTTTTATAGGGTTTTTCCTTGTCAAATGAGAGTATATCTTTATAATGGAGAAGAAAAGGGATATATAGGAGAAAACAAAAGGGATAAGAGAATAAAGCTCTCAGAAATCAATAAATGAAACTCAACCACCTTTCATAGAGTATCAACAACATTAAAATTACTTAATCAATTATCCTCACTTAAAAAATTAACGCCCAATTTCAAAAAGGTCTTCAAGCTCTCCCATTGGCATAAAAAGGCAATAGAAGACAAAAATTGCTTGAGGAATATGACATCATGATCTAATAACATGAGGAAAGTCTCCAAACATCTATAAGATTTCTTAAATGCTCCATATTGCTCCTCAACTCCCCAAAAATCTTCCACTTGACTTTTATGCCCCATATCCACTTGGATTTTATTGGGATACTTGATAATATGGTTAGTCATTCTATCATTTGACTCTTTTACTAAACTTGTAGGTTAAATTTTAGTTTTTTTATATTTGTTCTAAACTTATATTTACTCCTCCAACCTATAAAGGACACCATGGAACCTGAAAATATCTTTGACTACATTAATGGGGGTCTTCAAGCTCAATCCACCTTCAACTAGTTATCTTAGAACCTACTCCCAAGGCCATTTGTCACCATGACAGATACTTTTGGACATGTATAAGGTTTTCAATCATCTATAACATTCATATGAGAGAGAGAAAAAAATTATACCACCTTTAAGACCTGTAATAATGGTATAAATATCCATTAAATCTACAACCATTCACAAATTATTAGAGAAGTTGGGTTTTTGACCTTTCAGCTCAGGAAACCACCCTAAAAACACATTAGAAGGGCTCCTAGTACCATAGAATGGTGATTTAGGTCCCATTATGTTTCTTCCATGAATTTATACAATTTATTTATTTAGAGACATAAGTAAATGGGCATTTGGCCTACCAGGCACCAAGGTGGTTTTCAAGTGATTTCAGGTCATTTCATTGGCCTATGAGCTCAAAAACTCAAAAATAGTTGAAATAGGGTCTTTGGTGGCTCAGATAGGCCTACCTTCTTAATGATTATCCATAAAATGTATAAATACATTCCATAATTTATTTCCATGTATATTTATTCCATATAGCCCCTCAACTTTCTTGATAAGCTTGAGCACCCATGCAGAAGGTGTATAGAGATACACAAGTAAAGAAGCTTATTTTTAGGGTTATGCATGCATTCTGGACCTACCTATAGTCTTAATGATATTTAATAAAACCCATCCACTCAACCATCCACAATACCTAATTTTTTACAATTACATATGGTTCATTAAAACATACTAAAAGCATTTGGTCAAAATCCTTATGTGGTGAAAGATATGAGTATTTAAAGAAGGGGGTAAAAATGAGTGTCAATACTGTATTATTATGAATTTTTATTTTTCCTAAATTTAATTTAAAACACCTTCATGTGCCCTATAAAAACTCATCAATCATATGATACCTCAAACACTTTGAAACAAGCAAAAGTTTTAGACTATGCACATAAGCATGTGTGATCTTTCTCCCTTAGTTATACCTCAAGGTCATCCTTGTATTAAAAAATAAGTGTGGTAACTATAATAATTTTTATTAATACTTATAAACACCTTAAAATACTTTTAAACTCTCCCAAAAATTTAGAAAACTTCTTTTAGACATGTACTTTTCAAAAAACTTCTGAGATCTAATAGTGACTATCAACATATAAACAAATAGATATGATAAAACAATGGATAATTATAATATTTATGTTTCCTATCTAGTATTTTTATAACTTATAAACACTCATGAAAATCATTTTTAACAATTTTCATAGTTGGATCTCACCTATGGAGGCTTGTAGATGAATTTTTCTAAAAACTAGCTAGTGGGTACCTGAGTGAAAGATTGTTCATGACTGTGGGATTTTGTTACAAAATAGTGGATTTTTCAAAATTAGTTTTAAATTTATGATGTAATTCATATTTTTATATGGTCATTTATATCATCCTAACTGATTTTTATATCTTAAATCCACTTGTAGATACTCCAAAATCACTAATTTCTCCAAGATTGTTAGTAATTGCTTGAGTTTTCATAGAAAATACCTCTATTTTGAGACAAAAACGGTGTATATCACTTATTTTTAATTATAAATTGAGGTTATATATGGATATAATATGTCACAATTTCCTTATATACCTATTTTTTAGGTTGGAATACCTCTCTAGCATCTTCAAACATTTAATATCTCTAAATTAGCCCTTAGGCTAGGACTATGTGTGGACATTTGAAATATAACCTTGACTGTAGGTCTTGCATCAACATTTAATGTTAATACCATAAAATTATTGATATATTTATTGTATTAATGAATCCTTTATTTATCATTATACTTTATCATATACTATTGAGCTTTCATCCTCTTCACAAACTTGGAGATGGGCATGTGTTTTGGCATGGTTGCAGGTGTATTTATGAGGTGAATGACTGAGTTGTTAGAGGATACCTTTGAGTTTTGTTTTTGGCTCTGAATTTATTAAATTTATAATTCCCTTTATCCATTTCAACCTATTATTTTTTAATCCACCTTCATTGCTCTTCAAGTCATCTCTTAAACAAGAATTATGTGTTTCTCAGCTCATTCATAAGCCTAAGTAGGCGATTCCCTTGGTTGTAGGTATCACCTTATTAATAACTATGACCTATTAAATTATTATTTATTATATCTTCTTTATTTATTATTTAGATATTTTTAACATTATCATAATGATAAAACCCTATATACTCATCAATCACAATATTGATGCCAACCTTCTCACTAGGTGGTTGTAGGTGTCTTTCTAGGTGCTCCTTTCTTATAAATGTAAAACAAATCCCATATTGTTTTTACATATAGTGTCCTACTCTTATACTTATTTTCAACCATGATATACTATCATCATTGTTTGAAAATCCATGAAGCATGTACTAAAACTTAAAACCATTTTAACTTACCTATCTCACTAAGAATAATTGCAATCCCATGACTATAGGTGGATATTTGTATAGTTTTTATGGACTAATAAAAAGTAAAACATGTCATATGAAGTTTATTTTATGCATAAAAACTTCTTTTAATGTCTCAACTCTAAAAAGTATACCTACTTGTCACTACCTTAAGGTCTTACCTTATAACCCTTTTTTGATGTTTTCTTGATTGTACAGACAAACCAGAATGAGTTATCAAAATATGAGACTCACTATCACCACACTATATTTATTTTTAGATTTACACAAGTTTTTTTGGCTCAAAACATCTTTTATATCAGTTTTCTAGCCTTAGGCCTCTTCTAATTAGTTCTATCTAAAGGCTAATGACACACTGTCTACTTTATCTATACTCTACTTATCCATATAGGGTGGAAACGACTTGAATATATTAAAACACATTTATAAATTAAAAATTAAAAATTTAGGAACTTTTTGGTTGGATACAACTCCTTAAAATGGCTTTTTGGATTCAAAACCCTAACTTAGGGTTTCCTAGTTATGTGTAGACCTAAAAGAAGTAATTAAGGGATACTAAGTTGTTGAAGGAATTTTTATGTGTTTTTAAATTATATTAACATATTATAAACCCATACACACCATATCAAACCATAAATAAATATTATTAACTCCTTTGTTAAACATTTTTATTAACTTCTGTGTTTGGATATATGCAGGCTCACTAGGTTGTCTATAAGTGTCTTTCTGAAGATTGAATTTGGAGTAAATATGAGTTTTTAAGGATATAATAAAGATGGTGAGGATATTTTATAGGTATATAAAGAATATTTTATCATGTAATACAACTCTAAATTTTAATTCACTCCTTCCAACCTTGCCTTCTAAATAGTCCATTCCACAACTCTTCAAGTACATAGTTTATCTCCAAATGATGTGAAGTATACCTTGATATAAATCTTATCAATGTAAAAATAATTAATTATTGGTTTTAGATATATTATTTTTTATTCACCTTTATGACAACCCTTGAATGAATCATATTTGGGATTCATCAACCTAGTCTTTAATGCACTCACAACCAATAGTAATTCTGCCTTTATTAGATGTAGGAGTTTGTTTGATTTATGGAAGAGGTGGAATACATTTGAAATGTCTTAATTATCATTTAATAATTTTAATTATTATGTGATACCTATTCATTATTATTTCAAGGCAAACTTCTCAACAACTCTTATTCTTATCAATACTAAGTTCAAACTAGATATGGTTGTAGGTGTTCACTCGACCATGCATTTAAGCTTATACCCTATTGTACATACTTTGAGATTTTATGAAACTTTTATAAATTTTTTAAAGTGTGTTAAAATAACCTTTAAATTATTTTCATTATACAAAAAACTTATAATTCATAAGAACTCTCCTCATGACACAAACCTTGACTAATGCAACGTGATTCTACCTTAGCATGATTGTAGTGTATGGACTGATATAGTCCAAGCATATCATATGAATTGCATGCCTTATATGGAGTTCATGATGTTAATTGGATAAATAAATAATCTTATAAGTACCTTACAATTATTTCAATCATACTTATAACCTTTAGAGAGACTTGTTTAGCACATTAAAACCAACTTTGCCCTTCAAACAAGCATGTAGATGTTTTTAGAATGTCTTGACATGCCAAAATGGATTAGTATCTCATTAATTGATCCTTACCTATTAAAATATTCCATGAACCTATTAAAATATTCCAATCAGGTCCAAAACATATTTCATATCTTTATCAACATCTTACCTTGAAAAATGGATGATCCTCTTATACGCTTGATTATATATAGAATTTAATCTGTGTATAGACTAAGAGAGTTTTAGGTATTGAAATTGATATAAATATACTTCCCATATATCTATAATAATCTTACCCTTTATTTAATTTATATTTTATCTCAACTTTCCCTCAAACACCCAAAATTCTCCTTGTTTGCATATTTGGTTGTACCTCCCATAGTATGATTGTAGGTGTTGATCTTAGGTGTTTAGGCCTAATTTGGATTGAATTTAATACCTTAAATGTAATTATATGAGTATTTTTTATACATTATATTCCTTTAAATCCATAAATTATGCACATACTTATCAACTATCTTTAACTTTGAACTCCTACTTTAACTCCACCTCACTATTTTGCTTTGAATCAAATAAAATCCATCTCATACT